>CAUYLG010077625.1:0-113705 GCA_963573385.1 Cacajao melanocephalus
CAGCAATTGCATAGCATTTCACAGGTTTAAATAAAATATTGGTTGGCTGCTTGTTTGTTATTTTCATCCCTTATTCCTTCCTGTCTCCATTGTTAAGCACAATTATTGGCATAAAAGAGGTTTTTCATACCCATTTTTAGACTGCATTCTAGCCTAGGCAATAGAACAAGAATCCCGTTCTCTCTCCTTTCTCTTCTTCTTTCTTTCTCTCTTACATTCTTTTTTTTCTTTCTTTCTTTCACTCTTTCTTTCTTTTCTCTCTTTTTCTTTCTTTCTAAAAAATAAAAATAAAAAATACATAAATAAATAAACAATTTTTTTCAAGTTACATGATTATATTAATTAACCATATTCCTTGGTGATTTGTCTTCATTTTTCATCACAAATATCCCCCCATACAAGAGAAAACACTTGCTTCATTTTGGCACATCCTAACTATCAGCAATACCTATACCAATAGACTTACTCTGGGTCAGATACTACGCTAAGTGCTTTCCATGAGCGAATGAACTCTATTGGGTGGGATGAGCCACTGTTTATACTTTGGGGCCCGTGATCCCTGATATCTGCCCATTTGAGTTCTAAGAGTTGGCCTCAGCATTAGGATGGTGGCAGCAGTGGTGCAGAGAGCACAGGACCTCGGATTCAAAAAACTCAAGAAAACTCGGAACACTGATAGAGAATAGCCTAGGTCAGAATCCAGCAACAGAAGAACAAGTTGAAGTTCAAAATCAGGAACTAGGTTGCAGACTGGGATTGGTAAAGAAATTGGAGTCTGAGGTAGGTTCCCAAAAAGGGACGATGTCAGCATCCCATGCTACAACACTGAATCCCAAAAGAATATAGTAGATATAGTCCAGGTGTACATCAAAAGTTCTTGGGAATGTACATGAAATCGTACTGGGGCCAAGCTATGTGGAATGAGGCACAGATCTGGCCATGCAGTGCAGGGATGATGGCAGTGTTGATTTCTAAGCCTGTGTTTTCCCTGAGTTCTAATGGATAGTGCCTAGGAGAACAAAGGCAGGATCAAGTGCTCCAGGTACTCAGAGTCAGAGATCCAATCTGCAGGGCAAGCAACGAAGAAAGCAAGACAGAACTGCAAGGCTAAAACTAAAGTCCAAGCCCAGGGATGGGGATCATGGGCAAAGCAAGCAATGACTTCCGAGACAACATGTAAGCTCAGTGGCTGCCCTGGCCACTGGCTCCTGGTGCCAGATTATAATAAAGCAAAGGTATGGGAAACAGCAACATGAACTCAGGGATCAGCCCAGGACTAACAGAGCTGAGTCTGTTCTCAACCTGCCCCTGGAATGAAGTGAGATATGGACTACATAACGGGGTGCACTGTGACGACAGGACAGCAGAAAGCTGAAGGCAAATCTAAAGTGTCCATCTGGGTGGGACGCAGTGGTTCATGCTTGTAATCCCAGCACTTCAGGAGGTCAAGGCAGGCGGATTGCTTGAGCCTAAGAGTTCGAGATCAGTCTCAGCAACACAGGGAGACTTCATCTCTACAAAAAAAAAATATATTAATTAGCTGGGTGTGGTAGTGAATGCCTGTAGTCCCAACTACTCCTATCGCTGAGGGGGGAGGACTGTTTGAGCCCACACGTCTGAGGCTGCGGTGACCATGACCATGCCACTGCACTCCAGCCTAGGTGACAAAAAGACACCTTGTTTCAAAACACACAAAACAATAAAAGCCTGGCCACAGTGGCTTTTTAGAGACACCATGTCTAAAAACAAGAAAAAGAAGGGCCGGGTGCAGTGAGTGGCTCATGCCTGTAATCCCAGCACTTTGGGAGGCTGAGGCAGGCAGATCATTTGACATCAGGAGTTCTAGACCATGATCTGGCAACATGGTGAAACCTTGTTTCTACTAAAAATACAAAAATTAGCTGGATGTGGTGGCAGGCACCTGTAAACCCAGCTACTTGGTAAGCTGAGGCATGAGAATTGCTTGAACCCAGGAGGCAGAGGTTGCAGTGAGCCTAGATCATGCCACTGCACTCTAGTCTGAGTAACAGAGTGAGACTCTGTCTCAAAAAAAAAAAAAAAAAAAAAGAGGAGAAGGAGAAGAAGGAGAATGAGAAGACTAAGAAGAGAAGACGGAAGAAGAAGAAGGAGAAGAGGAAGAAAAAGAAGAGAAAGAGAAGAAAAGAAGGAAGAAGGAAGGAGGAGGAGGAAGAGAAGAAGAAACAACTGGCCACAGAGTAGAAAGAAAACAGAATGGGAGAAAGATGAGAGGCTTGGGGACCAGTTAGGAGCCAACAACAAGTTGAGAGTAAGTGATAAAGGCCTAAATCAGAGGTTGACAAACTTTTTCTGTAGGGCCACGTGGTAAATATCTTAGTCTTTGCATGCCAGAAGGTCTCTTCATCAACTTTTTAACTATCCTGTTACAGCACCAAAGTAGCCATAGATAAGAAATAACAGATGGGTTGCAGTGGCTCACACCTGTAATCCTAGCACTTTGGGAGACCTTTTTTTTCATCCCGTACATTCAGTTAGAGATTTTTTTTTTTTAAAGATGGAGTTTCACCATGATGGCCAGGCTGGTCTTGAACTCCTGACCTCAGGTGATCCACCCACCTCAGCCTCCCAAAGTGCTAAGATTATAGGCGTGAGCCACCTCACCTGGACTTCAGTTAGAGATTTAAATGCTAGTCTTGATTGGGGCAATGACCCACGCCTGTAATCCCAGCACTTTGGGGAGCTGAGGCAGACGCTGGCCAACATGGCAAAACCCAATCTCTACAAAAAATAGAAAAATTAGCTGGGCATTGTGGTGCATGCCAATAACCCCAGCTACTCAGGAGGCTGAGGCAGAATAATTGCTTGAACCTGGGAGGGGGAGGTTGCAATAAGCTGAAAGGGTACCACTGCACTCCAGCCTATACAACAGAGCGAGACACTGTTTCAAAAAAAAGAAGAAGTAACAAATAAGCATGACTGTATTCTAATAAAACCTTATTTGCCGCCAAGTGCAGCGGTTCACACCTGTAATCCCAGCCCTTTGGGAGGCCGAGGCGGGTGGATCACCTGAGGTCAGGAGTTCGAGACCAGCTTGGCCAACATGGTGAAACCCCATTTCTACTAAAAATACAAAAAGAAAAAAATTAGCCAGGCATGGTTGTAGTCATCTGTAATCCCAGCTACTCAGGAGGCTGAGGCAGGAGAACTGCTTGAACCTGGGAGGCAGAGGTTGCAGTGAGCCAAGATTGCTCTATTGCACTCCAGCCTAGGCAACAGAGCGAGACTCCATCTCAAAACAAAATAAAACAGAGCAAACAAACAAATGAAACTTTATTTGCAAAAATGGTGGTGGGGGCCAGATTTGGCCCACGGGCTAGTTTGCCTACCCCAGACCTATAGTAATAACACAATAGTTAACATTTGTTGAGAACTACCATACACCAGGCATTTTATTACTGATTCTCACAGCAACCTCAAGGGGAAGTATTATTGGCTCCCTTCTAGAGATAAAGAAACTGAGGCTGAGAGATGTTGGGTAACTTGTCCGGGGTCACCCTGATGGTGTGTGGCAAAGCTGGGATTCAACTCAGGACTAAGGCCTTACTCCAGAGCTCATGGTTATTTATGCCACCTGCCAGAGGCAGTCAAGAGGAAAGGAGAGGGGAATATATGACTATCAGGTCTCAGTTCCTGGGAGAATTCACTCACTCACCTTTCATTCATTCATTCACTCATTCGTTCATTCAACAAATATTTCACTTATACTATTTGCAAAGTACTTGGGATTCAAAGACAAAACATGATTGCTGTCCTTGAGTAGCTCAGAGTCTAGATATATACATATATATTTTTTGAGACAGGGTTTTGCTCTGTCACCTACACTGGTGTGCAGTGGCGCAATCATGGCTTACTGTAGCCTCTACCTCCTGGGCTCAAGTGATCCTCCCACCTTAGCCTCCCAAGTAGCTGGGACTACAGACATGCACCACTATACCAGTCCAGTTTTTTTGTATTTTTTTTTTTGTAGAGGCGGGGTTTCACCATGTTGCCCAGGCTGGTCTTGAACTCCTGAGCTCAAGTGATCCACCTGCCTTGGCCTCCCAAATTGCTAGGGATTACAGGCATGAGTCACCGCACCTGGCCAAGTCTAGCATTTAAACCTCTAAGTGAATGTAAGGGATGAAGAAAAGGGAATGTGATTTATTAATAGGATCAATGAATTAAAACATTGCAGATTCTCTCATCCCTGCTTCCTTCCTTCCTCTAAGCATCCAGAGAGCTCTCTGATCCTTTGGGATCATAGACACCAGATATTTTTATTCTGCAGCATGAACACATAGGCGGATTTACTGTGAAACTACTGAAGCTTACATTTCAGGGTCCCTTGCTTCCTCAAATTTTGCATTTCTTTCTTAAGAGTTGCCTATCCTGTGGACAGGGACGGTGGCTTATGCCTATAATTCCAGTACTTTGGAAGGCCAAGATGGGCAGATCACCTGAGGTCAGGAGTTCAAGACCAGCCAGACCAACATGATGAAACCCCATCTGTAGTAAAAACACAAAAAATTATTCGGGCATGGTGGCGGGCACCTGTAATCCCAGCTACTCGGGAGGCTGAGACAGGAGAATCGCTTGAACCCAGAAGGCGGAGGTTGCAGTGAGCCGAGATCGTGTCACTGTACTCCAGCCTGGGTGACACAGCGAGACTCCGTCTCAAAAACAACAACAACAACAACAAAGAACAAACAAGAGTTGCCTGTCCCAAATATATAAACCTCAGGGCCCCAAACCTGGATCCAGACCGAATGAATGTTCTTTTCGAGCCAGGTCTGGTAGAAGCCTGTTTTTAAGAAACTACCAGGAACTGAGGATGTTGTTTTTGGCCCTCAGGGTTTTCTCTCAGAACTAAGAATTTGGGGGCTGTCCTCAAAGTCACAGGTGCAGCCAATCTGAAGTCTGTTCCCACCCTGTCCACTCTCCTCCACTTCCCATCACCTGCCCCTGCTGCGTCTTCCCTTAGAATACAGCCCTGAGCCCTAAGCTTTGTGCTGACTCAAGCTCTTTGGAATTCAAGACATCCAGGAATCTGAGGCTCCAAGAATTTTCCCAACGACCTCTCAGTGGGCCATTCAGGCAGGAAAGGACACACACATTCCTACTGGGGCCAGGGGCTGTGACTGAGCCTGTGTGTGCCTGGGAGCCTGCTGAATACCGGGTGCTGGCAGTTGGCAGGGCTTCCCAGAGCGGGGACATCTTGCTGAGTTCATCAGCAGGCCCAGCTCTGTAACCATTTGTCCAGGGAAAAATCAACCTCTGGTGTAAGTGGTTTAAATTTTTATTTATTTATTTTTGAGACGTAGTCTCACTCTTGGTGCCCAGGCTGGAGCGCAGTGGTACGATCTCGGCTCACTGCAACCTCCACCTCCCGGATTCAAGCAATTCTCCTGCCTCAGCCTCCCGAGTAGCTGAGATTACAGGTGCCCACCACCAAGCCTAATTTTGTATTTTCAGTAGAGATGGGGTTTCACCATGTTGGCCAGGCTAGTCTTGAACTCCTGGCCTTAGGTGATCCACCCGCCTCAGGCTCCCAAAGTGCTGGGATTATAGGTGTGAGCCACGGCACCTGGCTGAATTGTTTTATACTCACCCAAGTCATAAATGACTCACAACTAGAATGTTATTAACATGAGAACAGGAGGACTACCTGGCTTTGGTCATTTGCTCAGAGTGCCAGGCAAATCCACAAAGCATCTAAAATTACAGTTTAGAAACTTGATGAATAAACAAGAATAATACTATGAGTACTCAAGTTTAGGTCCTGTACCTGTTTTGTCCACTGTCAGATCTCCACCAAGACACAGCGAGTACAGCTCCTGACACTCTTGATGTACTCTATAAAGAATCACTGAATGATTAAAGAAAAGGGATGAGCTGTTCTTAGTAGAAACACCCATTTTTTCCAAGATGAATTCGAATTCTTTTAGGCCAGGTCTTTCTAAATTAACAGCACCAGCCAGGAGATATCAGAGAATCTTTGTTGTTGTTGTTGTTGTTTGAGACGGAGTTTCACTCTGTTGTCCAGGCTGGAGTGCAGTGACACAATCTCAGCTCACTGCAACCTCTGTCCCCCAGGTTCAAGCGATTCTTCTGCCTCAACTTCCTGAGTAGCTGGGATTATAGGCACCTGCCACCATGCCTGGCTAATTTTTCTATTTTTAGTAGAGACGGAGTTTCGCCACGTTGGCCAGGCTGGTTTCAAACTCCTGACCTCAGATGATCCACCCGCCTTGGCCTTTCAAAGTGCTAGGATTACAGGCGTGAGCCACTGTGCTCAGCTGAGATGCCCTAATTTCTAACCTATGGCTTCCCTTTTCTGGATCCCATGAGGTCCACACACAAGCATTCTATGACTCATTACATCCTGAGCATCAGCTTCTTGACTGTTACATTCCAGGGCTCTTTTCCATGGTATGTTTCTAACTCTTTCATGGGTTTGGGGGAGACCTGGGTGATACACTTGGAACAGACCTAGTCCAGGGGCTTGCTCATCCAGTTTGTGTACATCCCACTCCCTTCACTTTCAGGTGACCTCATTTTTTAACCTTCCTTAGAGCAACCAATCCCCCACACACTGTCTCCTTCTTCAGATAATCTTTCTATGTGAATCTGTGGTTTTTAAATTGGCATATGAGTTTTAGGAATAGTCAGAGCAGGAAATGCCTTTATGAGGAATTCAGCAGCTTCTAGAGGTAAAACGTGACAGAGCAAATAATGAGTCTGGGGATCAGGACACCTGGGTTCCAGTTTTGTACATATCATTCATTCATTTCACAGATAAACACCCAAAGCCCACCATGATAGCCAACTGCAGGGCTGTGCTAGAAGTTTGTAAACAAAGACACCTACTCCCGCCCAGGGGCAGCCCAGTGGGGGAAGTGAAAGGATTAAATGCAATAATGGAGAATTGTAAAAGGAATCAGGACCACTTAGTGAGGTGGTTCTTCAACTTTATTGCACCATCAGGATCCCCACGGGTGTTCTTTCAAATGCCAATCTTTGAGCCCCATCCTTCAGAGATCCTGATCCGGTTGATCTAGGAACGCTCAGGGACATTTAATGTTTATCCTGAGCGCCTTCCCTCCTCCCTCCACTCCCCTCCCGGAAGGTGATTCCACTGGAAGTTGGCCCCAACCCACACACCTTCCTTCAAGAAAAGGTTCACAAAGGCAGGGGTCTGCAACTGATTTTTTTTTTTCTTTTAAAGAGACAAAGTGTTGCTCTGTCACCCAGCCTGGAGTGCAGTGGTGAGATCATGGCTCACTGCAGCCTCAACCTCCCGGGCTCAAGTGATCCTCCCACCTCAGTTTCCCAAGTAGCTGGGACTACAGCCCTCTGCTACCACATCCAGCCCCTTACAGCTGATTTGTTTTTTTCAGACGGAGTCTCGCTCTGTAACCCAGGCTAGAGGGCAGTGGCGCCATCTTGGCTCACTGCAACCTCCACCTCCCAGGTTTAAGCAATTCTCCTGCCTTAGCCTTCCGAGTAGCTGGGATTATAGGCGCGTGCCACCATGCCCAGCTAATTTTTTGTATTTTTAGTAGAGACAGGGTTTCGCCATGTTGGCCAGGCTAGTCTTGAATTCCTGACCTTGTTATCCACCCACCTCGGCCTCCCAAAGTACTGGGATTACAGGCGTGAGCCACCACGCCTGGCCTTACAGTTGGTTTTTAGGGAAGGAAGGAACACAAACTTATGAGGCACAGAGGCACAAAATGGAACGATTTTTACCCTCCACTCTGAGAAAATGAAGGCCATGAGGCATGAATACCACAGCTTCCTGACCTACCCAAATGGGACACCTTTATCTCCACTGGCAACCTTTTTTTTTTTTTTTTTTTGAGACAGAGTCTCACTCTGTAGCCCATGCTGGAGCGCAGTGGCACAATCTCAGCTCACTGCAACCTCCACTTCCCTGGTTCAAGTGATTCTCCTGCCTCAGTTTCCCAAGTAGCTGGGACTATAGGTGTGCACCACCATGCCTGGCTAACTTTTGTATTTGTTCAGTAGAGATGGGGTCTCACCATATTGGCCAGGCTGGTCTCAAACTCCTGACCTCGTGATCCACCCGCCTCAGCCTCCTCAAGTGCTGGGATTATAGGTGTGAGTCACCGCAACCAGCCCATTGGCAACCTTTTCTATAGCCAGCAGATGAAGAGGCATCCTGCTCCTGGTGGAAGCTAAACTCATGTGGGCTCCTCCGCCCCTCTATCTCCCACCCTCCCCATCCCTACCTCCCTGCTGCACACACACATATACACTTCAGTTCTCTGCCACCTCTCCTGGATCCTTCCCCTAAGCCTCTAAATACACTAGACTCTCCTATTCCTAAAACCAAAAATGCTTCCCTTCACTCTGGAGTTTCCACCAATCACCGTTTATTTCTTATTTATTTATTTATTTATTTATATTTATTGTTTTGAGACGCAGTCTTGCTCTGTTGCCAGGCTGGAGTACAGTGGCGTGATCTCGGCTCACTTGATCCGCCTCCCAGATTCAAGCAATTCTCCTGCCTCAGTCTCCCGAGTAGCTGGGACTACGCGTGCACCACCACGCTCAGCTAAGTTTTATATATTTAGTAGAGACAGGGGTTTCACCATGTTGGCAGGATGGTCTTGATCTCTTGACCTCATGATTGGCTTGCCTCAGCCTCCTAAAGCAAAGTGCTGGGATTACAAGTGTGAGCCGCCACCATGCACAGCCTTATTTTTTTTTTTTTGAGATGGAGTCTTGCTCTGTTGAATGCAGTGGCACAGTCTTGGCACACTGCAACCTCTAGCTCCTGGGCTCAAGTGATCCTCCTGCGTCAGCCTCCCAAGTAGCTGGGATTACAGGCGTGCAACATGATAACCGGCTAATTTATGTATTTTTAGTAGAGATGGGGTTTCACATGTTGGCCAGGCTGGTCTTGAACTCCTGACCTCAAGTGATCCACCCGCCTCAGCCTCCCAAAGTGCTGGGATTACAGGTGTAAGCCACCGCACCCAGCCTCTGCCAAGCTTCTTTAAACATAAAAGAAAAAAAAAAGAAACAAAAGGGCTATAAAATCAATATACATTCATTACAGAAAATTTCAAAACTAAAAGGAAAAAAAGTCCTTCACACCTTATCATAAGCTCTCAAAACATCAATTAGAACTGCTTCAATTAATTTTGTCACCAGAATGTAAATACCTCCAGGATAGGGACATGGTTTTCTTTTTCATCACTGTGTCCTCAGTGGACCTAGAAGACTCAATAAATATGTATTTATTGGGGACTACTAGATGGAGGAGGGAAGGAGACAAGTGCTGAAAAATTACTTTCTGGGTACAATGCTTAGTATCTGGGTGACAGGAACATTCACACCCCAAACCTCAGCATCATGCAGTATACCCAGGTAACAAACCTGAGTAACATAAAAACAACATAAATCATCCATATTATACCCCAATAACCATACTGACTCTTATATCCATCCAATCTTTATGTGTTTCTCTTATTAAAAATAAAAAATGAGGCGAGGTGCCATGGCTCATGCCTGTAATCCCAGCGCTTTGGGAGGCTGAGGTGGGAGGATCATTTGATGCCAGGAATTTGAGACCAGCATGAGCAACACAGCAAGACCTCATCTCTACAGAAAATATCTTAAAATTAGCTGGGCCTGGTGGTGCATGCCTGTAGGCTCAGCTACTCAGGAGACTGAGGGTGGGAAGATCGTTTGAGCCTGGGAGGTGGAGGCTGCAGTGAGCCGTGATCGTGCCACTGTACTCCAGCATGGGTGACAGAGCAGGACTCAGTCTCAAAAAAACAAAAACAAAAACGACATCAGGCTGTACATATATAATTTAGAAAAGAATGTTTTGTAACCTGCTTTTTTCGCTAAACACATATTGTAAATATATTTCTAGTTCATTATCCATTTTTAGTTACTGCTTTTGGTTTGAATAGACAGTAATTTATAGGTTGTCTTCAATTTTAAATACTAAAAAGAACACTGTGATAAACATTATTGTGTCTAAAATCTTTCCATGTATCAGTCATTACTTAAATAGGCTAAGTTGAGCTGGGATTGCTGTGGCAAAGAATGGGCAAAAATCTAGGGCTCCTGAAACCCTACCATAAAATCCAATTTAGATTGGTTGTAACGATCATATTCCTTTCTTGACATCCCCATTATCAAGTGTTATTAAAATTATTTTTCTGCCAATTTGAGAGGTGAAATGGTATCTCCTTTTAATTTGTATTTATTTGATTCTTAGTAGTTGACTGTTGTTTCACATTTTTTTTTTTTTTTGAGATGAAGTCTTCCTCTGTTGCCCAGGCTAGAGTGCAGAGGCACGATCTCAGCTCACTGCAAGCCTCCGCCTCCCGGGTTCAAGCAATTCTCCTGCCTCAGCCTCCTGAGTAGCTGAGATTACAGGTGAGTGCCACCATGCCCAGCTAATTTTTGTATTTTTAGTAGAGACAGGGTTTCACCATTTTGGCCAGGCTGGTCTCGAACTCCTGACCTCAGGTAATCCTCCTGCCTTGGCCTCCCACAGTGCTGGGATTACAGGTGTGAGCCACCAAGCCTGGCCTGTTTCACATTCTTATTTCATCTCCTCTTCTGGAAGAAATCATCTCTAGCTACTGTCAGTTTCAAGGCTTCCCAGGGCTCCCTTCAGCCTATTACAATAAAGCTTCTGACCCTACTTCTCTATGGACAGATGATGATAACCATTTCTGAAATCCAGGGGCCACACTTCAGTCTATCTCATGAGGTATACCTGCTGGGTGGACACCACTGGTCTCCCTTGTGCTTCTTTGGCTTCTGTGAGCATAGCCTCTTCTGGTCACTCCTGTTCTCTGGCACAGACTTCTCTGGGGGAGGGGGGGCCTTCTGCATCATTATTGCCTAGGACAGTACAAAGGACCACATAAGGGAGCATAATTGTTGGTGAGGAGCCAAGATCACTTCACATCTCAAGAAGAGATGGTAGCAGCTTGGAATGGTTTGGTGGCCATGGGAATAAAGAGAAAGGGATGGATTTGACAGATGTTTAATGGGTAAACATCACAGGATTTGGCAACTAACTGGCTATGGAAGATAAATGGGAAGAAAGAGTCTAGGATGACTGTTGGGTTTCATCTTGGGTGGGTGACTTAACTAGGTTGGTGACTTTGCTCAGTCCAACAGAGGATACAAAAAGAGGAAAGACAAGAAAGGGAAGATGATGAAAGTGGTATCCCAGAAAATGAAAGGGTGACCAACAGCACCACAAATCAAGCAATCAGATAAACCAGGTTCTAAGCTGAGGGAGTGACAATTCTTTCAGGAAACTTGTCCACGGAGAGAAACAATAGGGTAATAACCAGAGGGAGTGCAGGGTTGAAGGGGTGTTTTTTGGCTGAAGGCAATAGACCAGCTAAGCAGCTGAAAGTGCAGGTGCCATGAGGGTGGCTGAAGGAGTAAGACCCCAGAGATGGGATGAAGTGAGATTATAACAGAGGCAGGGCTGAACAGAAAGGATATCTCCATGCATGAGGCAGCAGGACACAGATGTACAGACTCCCTTGGGGGCTCACAGTGGGAAGTGAAATTTCCCGCATTTTGAACTTTCCTCCCTCTGTGAATTAGAAGGTGAGGTTATCTATTAGGCATGTGGGTGAGTAAGCAGTTGGAGCCAAGTGGTGAATGTTTATAGTAGGGAGTTCTGACCAAAGACAAAGATTGCTCAATGGCACTGAGGTCCAACTGCAGTTGAATGCCCTAGATTCATAACAGCCACAATCAGTATGCTTCTATCATTTTTAGTTGCTATATTCTACACCCCAAGCAGATATACACACGGAGAAATTGAGTCAGGCTTGGAAGCTTGCAACGCTAGTAGAGTTTGAGGATGAGGGGTTTAAGGAGCTAAAGGTATTAATGAGAAGTCTGTGTTGACCACAGGGCACCAGTTGGGTCAGGTAGAGGATGGGATTAAAAGAGAAAAAAACAAAACAAAACAAAAAATCATCCAGTGCAGTGGCTCTCATCTGTAATCCCAACATTTTGGGAGGCCAGGGCGGGTAGATCACTTGAGGTCAGGAGTTCAAGACCAGCCTGGCCAACATGGTGAAACCTTGTCTCTACAAAAAATATAAAAACTAGCCAGGTGTGGTGGCGGCACCTGTATTCCCAGCTACTCAGGAGGCTGAGGCAGGAGAATTACTTGAACCCAGGAGGCGGAGGTTGCAGTGAGCCGAGATTATACCACTGCACTCCTGCCTGGGTGACAGAGCAAGACTGTACCCCCCAAAAAAAAAGTTAACACCAAGTGCAAACATCAAGGATTAGGCCAGGCGTGGTGGCTCACGCCTATAATTCCAGCACTTTGGGAGGCTGAGATGGAAGAATCCCTTAAAGCCAGGAGTTCAAAGCTAGCCTAGGCAACAAAGTGAGACCCTTGTCTCTATAAAAAATGAGAAAATGAGCTGGGTGCAGTGGTGCACGCCTGTAGTCCTAGCTACTCAGTCCCAGCTGAGACCTAAGAAGATTGCTTGAGCCCAGTAGTTCAAGTTTGCAGTGAACCATGATTGCACCACTGCACTCCAGCCTCGGTGACATAGCAAGACACTGTATATTAAAAAAAAAAGGTTTAGTAGCAGAGAGTAAGAAAACTGGAAAATATGAAGTTACAATAAGATTATTAGAGTTTCGAGTATGGTCAGAAGAGAGGAATGTGTGGTTGAAGTGGAAGTGTACACAGACTTAAAAAAAAAATCAAGGCCTTGATTAGGGGATAGGGAATACGAAAAGAGGAAAGACATGAAAGACATGCGGCTAATTTTAAGGCCATGTTTGAAAACATTCAGGGTGGCAGAATTTGGGATGAAGACTGAAAAGCAGATTCAAGGCCTCAGTGACTCCTGCAGAGTGATTGTGAGATTAGTAGACAACCCAGAGAGGTGGTGAAGTAATCAGATGGCATGAGCCTTCTGGCGCTTTCCAGACCTCATGGAAATGGCAGAAAACTGTAGTCAGCATCAGGGCCTCAAATTGTGGTTCCACCAGTGACTAGCTACATGGCCTTGGGCAAGTCAATCTAATCTCTCTGTGCCTCTCTTGCCTTATCAGTAACATGAAGACGTAATAGTACCCATAAGTAAAGTGCTTATATCAAGGCCTGCCACATGTACAAGAGTACTACTTAAATGTGAGCATCATTACCATTTCTCATTTCAACAATGAGGAGGTTGTTAACATTCTCTAAGGCAGAGATTCTTAAATTTTTTGGTCTCAGAATCCTTTCACATTCTTAAAAATTGTTAAAGATGCCAAATAACTTTTTAAAAAATGTATTCTGTCAATATTTTTCATATTAGAAAACTAAGAAAATATTTTTAAAATACGTAGTCAGCTGGGCGCAGTGGCTCACGCCTGTAATCCCAGCACTCTGGGAGGCCGAGGTTGATGGATCACCTGAGGTCAGGAGTTCAAGACCAGCCTGGCCAACATGGTAAAATCCCATCTCTACTAAAAATACAAAAATTCGCCAGGCATGGTGACAGGTGCCTGTAATCCCAGCTACTTGGGAGGTTGAGGCAGAATTGCTTGAACCCGGGAGGCAGAGGATGCAGTAAGCCAAGATCTTGCCATTATACTCCAGCCTGGATGAGAGTAAGACTCTGTCTCAAAAAAAAAAAGTAGTCACTTAAAAACAATAGTAAATCCACTACCTAGTAACACAAAACATTTGAAAGAAAATTATCTATATTTTTTCCCAAAAAATGTGGAAGTGCGATATTATTTTACAGATCTCTTTAATGTTTGGCTTAATTAAAGATAGTTGGATTCTCTTCTTCTGTATTCAGTCTATTAGGATGTGCTGTTTGCTTAAAGTATGAAAATTCTAGCACCTCATCTCACCTCTTGAGGACCTTGGACCACACTTTGAGAACCATTACTTTTTCTTTCAGCTCTACATCATTCATAGCCGGGCACAGTGGCTCGTGCCTATAATCCCAGCACTTTGGGAGGCTGAGGCGTGTGGATCATCTGAGGCCAGCAGTTTGAGACCAGCCTGGGCAACATGATGAAACCTTGTCTTTACTAAAAATATAAAAATTAGCTGGGTGTAGTGGCAGTCTCCTAAAGTCCCAGCTACTCAGGAGGCTGAGGCAGTGCAATCACTTGAACCCGGGAGATGGAGGTTGCAGTGAGCTGAGATCACGCCACTGCACTCCAGCCTGCGCAACAGAGCGAGACTCTGTCTCAAAAAAGATAATAATATAAAATAAATAATTCATTCATTCACTCACTCATTCAACAGTACTGGATCCTGGAGACAAAAATGAACAATGTCGTCACGCCTTTGAGGAGTCTAGCTGAGAAAAAAGATGAAAACAAATTAAAAATGACAGCACAACATGAGTGAGCAGAGGAAGTTAGGAAATTACTGGTGTGCCTAAGGGAGGCAGGGAAGGCTTACCGGAGTACAGGGGACCTGAACTTTGACTTTATTTTCCTGTGCTCCATCTAAGCAGAAAGAAGAATATGTACAAAGGCACAGGGGCAGAAATTTTTGTTTATTTATTATTATTTTTTTTAAGACAGTCTCGCTCTATTGTCCAGGCTGGAGTGCAGTGGTGCGATCTAGGCTCACTCATCTCCAACTCCTGGGTTCAAGCAATTCTCCTGCCTCAGCCTCCCAAGCAGCTGGGACTACAGGCGCCCACCACCATGCCCAGCTAATTTTTGTATTTTTTTTTTTTTTTAGTAGAGACGAGGTTTCACCATATTGGCCAGGCTGGTCTCCAACTCCTGACCTTGTGATCTGCCCACCTCGGCCTCCCAAAGTGCTGGAATTATAGGCGTGAGCCACCATGCCCAGCCAGGGGCATGAATTAATACAGTACAAGGAAGCCCAGGGTGTGCTGGCAGAAGGAAGTCTGTATGCTGGAACAGCATGTCGGGCCTTAAAGTTACATTTCATCCTGTAAGCTCCAGGAGGCTGGGATGATAAGAGCTTGCTTTTCTTATTTTAAGTCAGGTTTACCGAGATATATGATATAAGTAAAAACCATCCTTTTAGGTGTATAATTCTGTTTTGACAGACTCAACCAACAATGTAAACAACCAATAATGTAAAGACATGAAAGACATGCAGCTAATTTTAAGGCCATGTTTGAAAACATCAAGATATAGGATATTCTTATCACCTCAAAAAGTTCTCCTTGTGGTCAGTCCACTCATCCCCAACTCCAGTGGCCAGCAACCATTGATCTGATTTCTGTCCCTATACCTTTCTTTTTTTGTTTTTTTTTGAGATGGAGTCTCACTCTGTCACCAGGCTGGAGTGCAATGGCGTGATCTCAGCTCACTGAAGCCTCTGCCTCCTGGGTTCAAGCAATTCTCCTGCCTCAGCCTCCCCAGTAGCTGAGACTACAGGCGCACACCACCACGCCCAGCTAATTTTTGTACTTTTAGTAGAGATGCGGTTTCACCATGTTGGCCAGGATGGTCTCAACCTCCTGACCTCGTGATTTGCCTGACTTGGCCTCCCAAAGTGCTGGGATTACAGGCGTGAGCCACCGCGCCCGGCCTCTGTCCCTATATTTTAATTTTTTACTTTGAAATAATGATATACCCAGAGGTAGTTGCAAAGAGGGCCTGGGTACACTTTCTCCAATGGGAACATCTTACAAAAACTATGGAAAAATATTGAAAGCCAGGAAATTGACATCAGTACAATTCTATTGAGTAGACTACAGACCTTATTCAGATTTCACCAGTGCTTACATCCATTAGCTTGTTTGAAAAAATATAATTGGGCCATAGTATATAGAAAAAATATAATTTAGCCTAGCAAAAACATGCATTAGTTACAGTTGTCCACAGAAGAAAGGAGAAGTTAAGGGGGTGTGGGGAGAAGAAGAGACTGGAGGAAAACACTTCTGCAGTGGAACAGAAATCATTTGGTAGACAACTTGGTTTATGGATTGAAATTATTCCTTTTTTTCTCTTCTTTTTTGAGACAGAGTGTCACACATCACTCAGGCTAGGATGTGGTGGTGTAATCGTGGCACACTGCAGCCTTGACCTCTCAGGCTCAAGCAATCCTCCCATCTCAGCCTCCTGAGTAGCTGGGACCAAAGGTGCATGCCACCATGCCCAGCTAATTTTGCATTTTTTTGTAGAGATGGGGTTTCACCCAGGCTGGAAATTAATCCTTTTTTTGGAAATGAAATTTCCCATATGACAGGACAGCAAGCAGAAGGTTGTTCAAAATTGAACAGCCTGAAACTCTAACTGAATGAAGGTCATGAAAACCCCAAATAACCACAACATTTCTGCTTACTCTTATTCAAACAGGAAAAAAAAAAAAAAAACGGTTGTTACTCTCCTTCCTTACTCTTGCCTGACTGAAAACAATGATGTAACTGTCAAAAACAGTTATCTGTTTAGTTAGCCAAGCCTTTGCCAAACCTAAGCAAATGAAACCTCATATTTTTTTTTCTATTTTATTTATTTATTTATTATTTTTTTTAAAGATGGGGTTTGACCATGTTGGTCAGGCTGGTCTTGAACTCCCTACCTCAGGTGATCCCCCCGCCTTGGCCTCCAAAGTGCTTGGATTACAGGCGTGAGCCACCGCGCCCGGCCCGAAACCTCATATTTACTCTTAATCCCTCCTGCAGTTCAGTACAGTTGTAGGCTTTCCTACCTTCTCCAGCATTTTATCTGACTGCAGCACTGATAATGCCTTAATCTCTATACAATTTATTTATAGACATCACTTACCCCTCAGGAGACAGTGGGATCAGTGTTGTCCCCACTTTTACAGCCCAAGAAATTGAGGCTCCTGATACCCAGGATCACATATGCCAATACCATAAAATGCTTAGAAAGGCATCGACACAGGGTAAGCATTCAATAAGCATTAATTAGCTTTACTTAAAACCCTTCTTTCTACTTCACCAGACCCCATTTACGGCCAGGTTGGAACTCTTTTCACAAAAGAAATGGAATGAATTTGTGCAGAAGCTCCATACAAATATTTCTAGTGACAAAGTCCTCATTTAAACTCTAGTTTATTACTAGTTACTACCAAATACAGTCCCTTAGGAGTTCTGAGTGACCCAAAACCTACTTCCTGGACTTTAAGATGAGCTTTAGTTTCTTTGAAATCAGGAAATGTCTTAAAATCAGATTCAATGAAATACTTCAACAATCCTTTTACTGCGTCTTGTGGTAGGTATTTTATATGAATTTTAGCACTTCACCTCCAAGCCTCTTATTATTAAACATCTGTTGTTATGTCCATTTTAGAGACAGAGAAGTCAGGGCACAGAGAGGTTAAGAGGTCACACAGTCAGTGAATGGTGGAGCGTATAAGAGTAACCCCAAAGCAAGCAGTACCCTAGATTCCAATTTCAGTTGACTTAGCCTGGTAACAGTTCAATTTTATGCAAAACCGCAACTTCAAATGGAGAAAGATAAATTAAAACAACCACAAAAACCAAACAGACAAATGGAGGCTCAGCAAGCCCTGTAACTCGTCCACGGTTACACAGAGGATATCAGAGCCAAAATCCCATGGCCGATCTGTCCTGACTTCAAAGCGCCACCTATTTCCACCAAACCACGCTAACACCGACACGTGGTAAGGGGCAGTACAAAGATCTGTTGAATTAATAATGCCTGAAAACAAAGTTGACAATAAGAAAGAAAGTAAAAATGTAAAACACCGATAAAATCGGAAAAGCAGACCACTTGCAGGAAACAAAAAACTCCAAGTTTTCAAGGCAGGGCATTCACGGTGAGCCAAGGCGCTGAGACAGTTTGCGCGGGTACCGCCGGACTCCGGGGCTGCCCGGCGCGGAGTCTTTAACAGTTCGCAAGGAGTCGGCCTCGGAGCCCGGCAGCTTCCCTCCCGACCGCCAGTAACCCGGCCGGCGAACACGAGCGACGACCGGTGGCCAGCCGCCTTTCTCTTCTGGGCTGTTGTCTTAAAATACACACAAACACAAGTCCTCAGGCGGTCCGCGGCCTCTCCATGGGGCCGGAGTTCGCTGCCAGCGGCCAGCCCGGAAGCCATACACCTGGGTACAGGAGCCCCTCTGAGTCGCAGCTCGCTGCCGAGAAGCACCCACTGCCCGCGGCCAGCCCAGCCCAAGCCCAGGCCCGCCCCAGGCGGAATTGGGGGCGGCGAGGCAGGCGGCCGCCCCTCGGGCCGCGCGGGTGAGCAGCGGGAGCCGGCGCTGGGCATTTCCTCTTCCTCCCTACGTGCGGCGCGGCGCGGCGCGGCAGCCGCCAGGCGCAGGCTGTGCTCGAGCGCCCGATCGTGGCCTGCTGGCAAACGCGAGCAAGCGCCGCGACCCGAGCCGCCGCTGCCGCCGCCGCCGCCGCGCCGCCCCCGCCGGCCGCGGGGCCTCGGGGCGGCTGGGCCCGGCGCGGGCAGCGAGAGGCGGGGCTGGCGTGCGGGCGGCGGAAGGAGGCGGAGGAGGAAGAGGAGGAGGAGGCGGCGGCCGGGAGCCGGGGGAGAGGGGCGGGGGGTGGGCCAGGGGAGGGGAGGAGCGGGATTTGCGGAGCGCCGCGCCGCTGCCGGGAGCCGGCGGGCCCGAGAGTGACCGGAGTCACGGCGGGCGCCGGCGGAGCCGCGGCGTCGGACCCGCCTCCTGGAGGAGCTCAGCCCCGACCAGGCCCGGCCCCATTCCCGCCCCGCGCCGCCTCCCCGCTGCCGCCGCCGCCGCCGCCGCGGGAGCGCTCCCCTGCCCACCCCGCCCCCGCGGCCGAGCCCAGGAGTCGAGTGGGAGTCGGCCGGCCGGCGCGGGCAGCGCCGGGACCCCGCGGGGGACACTGCAGCCGGAGCCCGGGAGGGGCCGCGCCGCCACCGTCTGAACTAGGATGTCCCGACATGAAGGTGAGAGGAGCCCCCGCCCCCACCCGCACCGCCCGGGCCTCGGCCTACCCCGCCCGGGCCGGGCGCAGCGGAGGGCGGCCAGAAAGCGGCGGAGACTTTGGCCGAGCCCGAGCCGGGCCCGAGGCGCTGGACCCGGGAGCGAGCGAGCGAGGGCGGAGAGCCTCGGCGCCGCTGCCGCCACGGCCGCGGCCCTTAGCTGGGCCTGGTGCTGGAGGCGGGGCGGCCCGGGCGGCCGGAGGGTTTGCACTGTCATGGGGCGAGGGGGGGAGGGGAAGCGGTGGGGCCCGTTACCGGCAGGAGCTCGGCCCTCGGGACTGATACCGGACGCCGAGGCCCGCCCGGCCGGTCCGGGAGCCGCGGGCCCCAGCGCGGCCTAGCGCTCCCACCGCCCCGGAAGAGCCCGGTGTGGTCGCAGAGCCGGGCCGCGGGCGGCAGCAGGAGGCGAAAGAGCCGGCCCGGGACCCGGCAGGCGCGTCCAGTCGCCGGGAGACGACGGCAAGTGTCCCCGCCTGCGGGCGACCGCGGGGCTGGCGGGAAGGTTCTGCGGCCAGGGGACAGGAAGCCCTCGCCGCCTGGAGCCCGCCCCGGCCTCGCGGCTAGGCCTCAGCGCGTCCCTGGGCTCGGGTAACAAGTTCCCGGGGTGGATCCGACCCCGCCGCGGCAAGCAAACTCCCTGCTCAGTCACCCAGGCGGAGCAGGACTCGCTCCCCGCCGGCACCGGCGCCCTCGTCGGCATGTGCTGCCTACCAGACCAGGTTTTGGAAAATGACGATGGTGAGGTCTGTTCATGGTCGGGGGTCGTTTTGGATCTTGTTGTACGATTTAAAAACATGGTTGGAGTACAGTTGCAAATAAGCAGACAGCTCTAAGCCCAGTCCCAGGGCACAAAGAGACAAATGTTTAGGGTCAATGTAGGCTTTGAGCTGGTAAGAAATAAGTTAACTTTAATTTACTGCCATATGGTTTAGAAAAAGAGGAGGGAGTTGTGTTTTCTTTGTTTCA
This sequence comes from Cacajao melanocephalus, assembly GCA_963573385.1. Lineage (NCBI taxonomy): Eukaryota > Metazoa > Chordata > Mammalia > Primates > Pitheciidae > Cacajao > Cacajao melanocephalus. Next base: position 19,907 of record CAUYLG010077625.1, read on the forward strand.
CTACTACAGGTTTTTGGATAAAAAGTGTTAAATTTGGCGAAAAGTTTATCCTGCTAAGGTTAACACAAGATTGTAGAAGTGGCTTGAAAGTTTGTGTACTCATGATTTTAAAATCCTGTATAGGTGATGTAGGAGTGGAGAAAGTTTAGTGAGTCAGTTTAGTGTGTGCTTCGCACTATGGGAAGGATATTCTTTGGAAAATACAGACCTTAGAATTTCAAGGCTGAAAAACTCAGATTGATTAAAATTGTATTTAGAACAAGTTTCAAAAGTCACATTACTAATTGCAACGTTGAGACTGACTCTAATAATATTCTGTGCTCAATGGTTCTGTATTTTAAAAGTTACAAAACTAATAGGAAATATGCTATATTTTCTTCACAAAGCATTTATTGAGTACCTACTGTGTTTTAAGTGTTGGACGTTTTGAAATAATGAAGTACCTAGCCTCATTGAAAGGAGCAGAGAAGTAGGAAGCTATGCTTGTTTTCCCACTATTTCGGTTTAATAGAAATGCGTTCTTATCTCTGTAATTTAAAAAAGTTGTAATTAAAGTTATAACCTAATTTTAATTTGGGATATTAAAGTTTACCTTAAACTGTAGTCCTATGTACATTGACCACCTTCAAGACAAAACAAAAGTTAGCAATGGCTGCAGGCTCTCTTACTCTTAAAAACTGGGAGAGTTAAAATTACAGAATCACTGCCATGGAAGAAGAGTGTTTCAGATCCATTCTCCTTGCTCTGAGAAAGCATCCAGATAGTTCCAGACAGAGCATTCTAATTGAACAGTGTTCTGGGAAGAAAATTCCTTCACCCCCAGTGCTCTGTTAGAGTAATTAAAATATCATAGTTGGAACATTCTTGAATGTAACCCACATTCTGTAATTTAAGCCCATTTCTCCATATTTGGTCCTGTGCAAAGGTGCGTGGTTATGAAACTTAATTACCTTTTAGTTACTTGAATATTACTGAACCTCTGCACACTAGTAGCACACCTTTCTTAGGAGCTTACATTAATGTCAGAAAATAGAACATGCCTAATGAAAAAGGAACATACCTAAATACATCTGTTGAAGACTTATAGTACAATATTTGACAAGTGATTATCTTTCAAGGGTCTAGTTTATGGCCTAAGATAGGAATAACAGTCTCATGAATTACATTTAATTCATTACATACATATTTTGTGGAATATTATTTCAGACTGCCATTATTGTCATCAGTAAGACTTTGACCTATTAGCAAATACAGAGTTTGGCACCCTTGCTATTATCAGTTCTTTTCTTACCTTTCTCTCTTTTGGGCCAACGAATCCCATTTCTTTCAGCATTTCTTTTCTTTTTCTTTTTCTTTTCTTTTTTTTTTTTTTTTTTTGAGATGGAGTCTCGCTGTGTTACCCAGGTTGGAATGGAATGGCGCTATCTCCAATCACTGAAACCTCTGCCCCCCAGGTTCAAGTGATTCTCCTGCCTCAGCCTCCCGAGTAGGTGGGATTACAGGTGCCTGACGCCACGCCCAGCTCATTTTTATGTTTTTAGTAGAAACAGAGTTTCACCATTTTGGTCAGGCTGGTCTCAAACTCCTGACCTCAGGTGATCCCCCTGCCTCAGCTCCCAAAGTATTGGGATTATAGGCTTAAGCCACCACACCTGGCCTCAGCATTTATTTAGTGGTATAATTTTTATGCTCTCAGTCATCTGTCCACTTCTAAATTCTCTGTAGTCCTTGTTTCCTTTCAGTAGTGTGACCCCCGAACTGGATGTAATAGTCTGGTAAGGCTGGGCGTGGTGGCTCACGCCTGTAATCCAAGCACTTTGGAGGCCAACGCAAGTGGATCACCTGAGGTCAGGAGTTCAAGACCAGCCTGACCAACATGGTAAAACCCTGTCTTTAAAAAAAAAAAATAGTCTGGTAAAAGGTTTAAACATGCCTATCATGTACTTGCATGGTGCTTCCTGTTCAGAGCCTTGTGTGTGCAAGTTATATGTTTCTTTGTACCCACCCTAATGAATTACGCTGAGTTCTATTATTTCATTAATGTAACTTTGGATGACACAGTCCCGAGATGGACACTTGACAAGCTTGAAGGCTCAACCTTGTGAAGCAGTGGGCTGCCTCTGAGAAAGGCAATGCAACCAGGAGTGTAGAGAAATGCTCTAGTCCAGGGGTCAGCGTGCTGCTTCTGTAAAGGGCCAGGTGGCAAACATTGCAGGCTTAGCGAGCTGTAATAGTGCTAAAGCAGCTATAGACAACATGTAATTGAATGAGCGTGGCTATGTTCCAATTAAAACTTTATTTATGGACACTGACATTTGAATTTCATATAATTTTCATGTGTCATGAAATATGATTTGTCATTTGACACTCCCCACCCCCACCATTCAAAAATACAAATAACCATTCTTAACTTTGGGGCTGTATAAAAGGTGGTGGTTGGATTTGGCCTGAGGGCTATAGTTTGCCTTACCTCTGCCCTAGACTGGCGCTTTAGAGCGTTGATGGAGCTTGAACTGTCAGGAGTCTAGAAAGGGCCCAGTCGGCTTGCTATTCCATCATTTTCTTTGGGTGACAGGAAGTGAGTTCACAGACAGAACCATCTCTGTACCTCAGTTTTCAGCAGCACCATGTGAATTGGAATGGAAGTAATTGTTCCTCAGGAGTGGGCAACAGGCTCCCCACCTTCCAGACCCTTAATGGAGATGGCAGTACTCTACATTTTTTCTGTTTGCCCGTTATTACTTTTCTGGTGAGAATTCCAGGGCCACTTCAACTCACTTTGTGGTGTTCTTGTCATGTTAACATTTTATAGAGATTAGCGCCCAGTCACTTTATGTTCACCCTACCAACGCTGTCTAGTTACACAGTAGGCCCGATCATTTCTTATGTTGACGTGTTTTTTTTTTTTTGGAGATGGAGTTTAGCTCTTGTTACCCAGGCTGGAGTGCAATGGTGCAATCTTGGCTCACTGCAACCTCCGCCTCCAGAGTTCAAACAATTCTCCTGCCTCAGCCTCCCAAGTAGCTGGGACTACAGGCGCATGCCACCGTGCCCAGCTAATTTTTGTATTTTTAGTAGAGACAGGGTTTCACCATATTGACCAGGATGTTCTCGATCTCTTGACCTCGTGATCCACCCACCTCAGCCATGTTGATGTATTTTTTAATGTCTCACTACCATACTTTCAAATACATTTAAAATGTAAATACGTTATTCAGAGCTTAAAATCTACTTTTAAAACTTACCAAATAAAAGAAGCAACTTATCAAATTACTCAGTGCTTATTAGCTAAAATGAAACTATGACTGTTCTTACATAGATTAGAGCCTCATTGATTACCTGGATCTAGGTACACATGTCGCCTTAAATCATTCAATCTTTCAGTCACTACTATGTGTAAGGCAGTTTGCTAGGTTCCAAGGAATGTGAGGATAAGTGAATGACATTCAGCTCCTTACCTTAAGTCTGGCAAGGAATATGCATTTTTTATATAGTTTCCATAGTGGAGTGTGAAACATGCCATAAGGAGGGGTAAACATTGATAACAAAGTAATTGCCAACTCTTTTCTTACTAATTTTGTCAAATTTCAGAGAGGGACTCTACTGTGATTCTAGCACTTTTTTCTGAGTGCCTTCTTAACGCTTTCTGAGCCACTTTTGATTTTGGATAAAATTGTTGGAGATTTCAAGCTGGTTGCAGTGGTAGTCCCAGCTACTTGGGAGGCTGACAGACCCTATCTCTTAAAAAAAAAAAAGTTTGAGATTTCTTTTTTTTTTTTTTGAGATGGAGTTTTACTCTTGTTGCCCAGGCTGGAGTGCAGTGTCACGATCTTGGCTCACTGCAACCTCTGCCTCCTGTGTTCAAGTGATTCTCCTGCCTCAGCCTCCTGAGCAGCTGGGATTACAGGCATGCACCACTATGCCTGGCTAATTTTTTTTTTTTTTTTTTTTTTTTTGAGATGGAGTCTCACTCTGTCACCCAGGCTGAAGTGCAGTGGCGTGATCTCGGCTCACTGCAACCTCTGCTTACTGGGTTCAAGCGGTTCTCTGCCTCAGCCTCCCAAGTGGCTGGGATATAGACGTTCACCACCATGCCCAGCTAATTTTTGTATTTTTAGTAGAGACAAGGTTTCACCACGTCGGCCAGGCTGATCTTGAACTCCTGACCTCATGATCCACCCAACTCAGCCTCCCAAAGTGCTGGGATTACAGACGTGAGCCACCGTGCCTGGCCCTAATTTTGTATTTTCAGTACAGACAGGATTTCTCCATGTTGGTCAGGCTGGTCTTGAACTCCCAACCTCAGGTGATCTGCCGGCCTCGGCCTCCCAAAGTGCTGGGATTATAGGTTTGAGCCACTGCACCGAAATGTCAAGTAGAGTCCTTATTATCTTTATCTGATTTACAATTTTCCTAGCTTTTTGAAGATCTTCACATGTAAAAATGATAGTGGATAAATGAGCAGGTGGTCATATTGTTGTGCTATTCTCAGAAGCATCTGATACTATTTTTTTGTTTTGTTGTGGTTTTGTTTTTTTTTTGAGACAGAGTCTTGCTCTGTCGCCCAAGCCGGAGTGCAGTGGCACGATCTCGCCTCACTGCAACCTCCGCCTCCTGGGTTGAAGCGATTCTTCTGCCTCAACCTCCCGAGTAGCTAGGACTACAGGCACGTGTCATCATGCCAGGCCAATTTTTTGTATTTTTAGTAGAGACAGGGTTTCACCATAGTAGCCAGGATGGTATCCCTCTCCTGACTCCGTGATCTGCCCACCTTGGCCTCCCAAACTGCTGGAATTACAAGTGTGAGCCACCACGCCTGGCCTATTTATTTTTAAAATGTAAAATACTACCTAGGTCGTTAATCTAGTTAGTCCCAACTTTTTTTTTTAATTGGCAAAAATTGTATATATTTATCGTGTATAGTGTGATGTTTTGAAATATGTATACATTGTAGGATAGCGGCTCCAACTTTTTGAAAGTTGTACTACTCTTAGTAGATTTTAATCCTCTCTCTCCCTTTCTTCTCTTTTTTTTTTTTTTTTTTTTTTTTTGAGACAGAATCTCTGTTGCCCAGGCTAGAGTAGAGTACAGTGGTGAGATCTTGGCTCTCTGCAACCTCCACCTCCCAGGCTTAAGTGGTCTTCCCATCTCAGCTTCCCAGAGTGTTGGGATTATAGGAATGAGCCACTGCTCCCGGCTTTAATTTTCTCTTCTCAAAAAATATTATCTGCCACTGAAACATACATAGAGACAGAAATAATTTGGTTTCAGAATTTGGGGACTGCAAAGCCAAGGTTGGTAATTATAATTAGCATGTGATTTTAATGTGGTGCCTTTTGCTTCCCTGTAGAAATGTAAATGGACTCCCACTGGTAAGATTCTTACCATCGGGTCTTCTTACAACTTATTTTACTTTAACTATAATCTGTTAAAAGATTATGACATTCTCAAGACTTTTTCAGTTGGTTTTTTGTTTTTGAGACAGGATCTCTGTCGCCCATGCTGTGCATTAGCACAGCCCGCTGCAGTGTCGACCTCCCAGGCTCAAACAGTCCTCCCACCTCAGCCTCCGTAGTAGATGGGAGGGACCTCCACAGTAGGTGTGCACCACACTCAGCTAATCTTTTTTCTTTTTTGTAGAGACAGGATCTTCCTGTGTTGCCCAGGCTGGTCTCAAACTCCTGGGCTCGAGCAGTTCTCCCACCTCAGCTCTCAGAGTGCTGAGGTTATAGGTGTTAACCGTCATGCCCAGCAACTTTTTCAGTTTCAATAAATTGTAAATTATATTTACCTTGAGTTTCAATAGAGAATAGATAAGAATGTAAATTTATGGGAAAACATTTTAATTTCTGAGGTCTTTGATTTCATTATTGCATATAAAGTTCATTTTGAAGCTCATTTTCCCAAATTTTTTACATTTATGTTTAAGTTAAAATGTAGTAAAACATAATGTTCTTGTTTCAAACTGGAAACTTAATTTGGAAGAGATTCCTTTTAGTCTGAGGATTTTAAGACGTATTAGCAGCAATCCTGTAAGATGGTAACTTTTTCACAATAGCAGCTTATGAAATTTATGATGTGAAATGACCAAACAGATCCCTTCATATTAAGCTTTGCAACCTTTTTAAAGAAATCCATGCATTTATTAGTCATAACTTGCTTTTCAAAACATCATCTTTATACTGTCTACCGTACATATTTGCCTAGGTTTTTTTTGTTTTTGGGATTTTTTTGAGACAGAGTCTCACTCTGTCATCCAGGCTGCAGTGCAGTGGCGTGATCTCGGCTCACTGCACCCTCTGCTTCCCAGATTCAAGCGATTCTGTTTGTTTTGAGACAGAGTTTTGCTCTTGTTGCCCAGGCTGGAGTGCAGTGGCACAATCTCGGCTCACCGCAGCCTCCACTTCCCGGGTTCAAGTGATTCTTCTGCTTCAGCCTCCCAAGCAGCTAGGACTACAGGAATGTACCACTATGTTTGGCTAGTTTTTACATTTTTAGTAGAGACAGGATTTCTCCATGTTGGTCAGGCTGGTCTCAAACTCCCAACCTCAGGTGATCCGCCTGTCTCAGTCTCCCAACATGCTGGGATTATGGGCATGAGCCACTGTGCCCAGCTTTTTTTGTTTTTTAAACTAGAAGTTCCAGAAGTTTTTAGTGAAGGCTAAGGTATCATTGAATTATCCTAGAAATAACTTTTAAGTTAAAAGTAGAGGCCTGGAGCAGTGGCTCACGCTTGTAATCCCACTACTTTGGAAGGCCGAGGCAGGTGGATCACAAAGTCAGGAGTTCGAGACCAGCCTGGCTGACATATCGAAACCTCATCTCTACTAAAAATACAAAAAATTAGCTAGAGGTGATGGCAGGCGCCTATAATCCCAGCTGCTGGGAAGGTTAAGGCAGGAGAATTGCTCGAACCTGGGAGGCGGAGGTTGCAGTGAGCCGAGATCACGCCATTGCATTCCAGCCTGGGCAACAGTGTGAGACTTCGTCTCAGAAAAAAAAAAAAAATTAAAACTAGAATACTATTCCTAGTAAAAGTCTTTGTTTATAGAAGATTAATTTTTAAATTAATTTTAGTGTTCTAAGGACCATGATTTTCATTTCCTTAAAATGACAAGGTATTTTTTTTCAGTCATTGAAACTATTCATTAAAATTGAGGAAAGAACCCGTTAAGCAGTATACAGATCAGAGCATCTTAAAATGTGGTGATTTTTATATGTTAGCCATGTCTTGATTTATGTTAAAGATCTGGGATAAGGCAGACAGTTTCCTAAGGGAACGTATTACCTAGATTACATGGGAAGTGAAGTGTCAGGAAAAGGCAGGCTGTTCTTGGGTTGGTAAGGATCAGTGGCCAGGTGGGTATTGGTAGAGGAAAGACAGGCAAGGTGGGTATGAAGCTTAGAAATGGCTCTGTAGCTACAGGATGTTAGAAAACCAGCTCTCATGCCTGATGGAATGTCTTGAGAGCTGGGTACCAGGAGGTGAAGACTCTGCCCAGTGAAATGAACAAGAAATGAATTGCCTTGTTAGGCACCCTCCACCCTGCCCTCTCTGCTACTTCCCTAGTGGTCCTCTTGGTGTTTGTTAATCATAGTAACTGCCTGTAAAATTGTTTTTAGTTGTTGGCCCTCTGAGTTGTAGCGAAGTAGAATTATGAGTCCACCCAATGCATATATACAGTCAGTTAGCCTCATCTCTTCTTTTTCTTTTGTCTTGAGGCAGGGTCTCACTCTGTTACCTAGGCTGGAGTATAGTGACAAACAGGGCTTACTGCAGCCTCAGCCTCTGGGCTTAAGTGATCCTCTTGCCTCAGCCTCCCAAGTAGCTGGGACTACAGGCATGTGCCGCTACACCTGGGTAATTTTTAAAATTTTTGTAGAGATAGGGTCTCATTGTGTCATCCAGGCTGGTCTTGAACTCCTGGGCTTAAGTGATCCTTCTGCCTCAGCCTCACAAAGTGCTGGGATTATAGGTGTGAAGCACCACACCCAGCCCAGTCTTATCTCTTCTGTGGCCACCAATGCCAGCCAGCAGTCCATCAGACTTTGCCAGTGGCCACAGGGGTATTGGTAAGGAAAATGGATTTTTTTCTCTCTTTTCTTGGTACTCAGTGCCAGTTTCATGAGTATCAACTTTTTCTATAGTAAGAGGATTTTCATTAGGAGAGTCACTTTTTAGAGTACTAAGTTGATGAGTTTGACTATAATTTCTTATTTGGTTATGACATTTATTGTTCCTTTAAGACTCTGTCATCCTCCCTACTCAGCAAAGTAAAGGGACCCTCCAGTAGCACCCCTGCCTTATTCTCCAAGCTTTTCTTTTTTTAGACAGAGTCTCACCCTATCGGCCAGGCTGGAGTACAGTACTGGGATCTCAGCTCACTGCAGCCTCTGCCTTCTGGGTTCAAGTGATTCTCCTGCCTCAGCCTCCTGAGTAGCTGGGATTACAGGCGCCTGCTTCCACCCCTGGCTAATTTTTTTTTTTTTTGAGATGGAATTTCGCTTTTTGTACCTAGGCTGAAGTGCAGTGGCACGATCTCAGCTCACTGCAACCTCTGCCTCCAGGGTTCAAGTGATTTTCCTGCCTTAGCCTCCTGAGTAGCTAGGATTACAGGCACTTGCCACCATGCCTGGCTAATTTTTGTATTTTTAGTAGAGATAGGGTTTCACCATGTTGGCCAGGCTAGTCTCGAACTCCTAACCTCAGGTGATCTGTCCGCCTCGACCTCACAGAGTGCTAGAATTAAAGGCGTGAGCCACCATGCCCAGCCCAATTTTTGTATTTTTCTTAGTAGAGATGGAGTTTCACCATTTTGGCCAGGCTGGTCTTCTCAAATCTCTGACCTCAACTGATCCGCCTGCCTCAGCCTCCCAGTATGCTGGGATTACAGGCGTGACACACACACCACCGTGCCCGATGATTCCTCATAAATTTGTAATTATCTTTTAATACCTAGAAGAGAGCTAAAGGGATTTCACATTCATTTTTGTGTTTTCAGTGTAGTTTTTCACATTATGGGTTTTTGTGAATGGTTAGATAACTAACAACTGTTGGGGTGAATAGCTGGACCCTGCTGTTCTTGGTGCACCAGTATTAGTATTCTCCTTTGGTGTCCTCTGTGGTTGTAGAGGTTTGGCAGCGTGAGCAGAGAAGTTTTCTAAATTAGGAGTTAAGGATGTTGAAGTAGAGCAGGCAGGGATTATATAAAGGAATTACAGATGTGTTCCTTCTTTTTTATAATAATGAAATACATGCTGGGAGTTGAGGATAGTTAGATGATAAATGGGAACCCAGGTAGTTTTCATATTCAGAGATCTTGATGTTCAGCCTGAGACTGTTAGGGATTTGTACGCAGTTCATTGCAATTCTAAGTCAATGTAAATTACACAGTGTGTTTGTATGCCTATTAATATGAATATACATAGTGGTCACAGAGGTAGGACTGATTTTCTCTTGTCTAGGAAAACTGGTGATAAGAATGTCAGGTGACAGTTGATGAGAAATATAAGTGTTTCTTTTTTTTTTATTTTTTTATTTTATTTATTTATTTTTTAAAGATGGAGTTTCACCATGATGGCCAGGCTGATCTTGAACTCCTGACCTCAGGTGATCCACCCACCTTGGCCTCCCAAAGTGCGAGGATTACAGGTGTGAGCCACTGCACCCGGCCAAGTGTTTCTATATTAGACCAGTATCAAGGGTCTTCACTCTGAGTCAGACATACTGTATATCTTCATGTTTCTTCGTTATTCTAAGTTCTGGGATACATGTGCAGAACATACAGGTTTGTTACATAGGTATACATATGCCATGGTGGTTTGCTGCACCCATCAACCCGTCATCTACATTAGGTATTTCTCCTAATGCTATCCTTCCCCTAGCCTCCCCACCGCCAACAGGCCCTGGTGTGTGCTGTTCACCTCTCTGTGTCCGTGTGTTCTTGTTCAACTCCCACTTACGAGAACATGCGGTATTTGGTTTTGTGTTCCTGTGTTAGTTTGCTGAGAATGATGGTTTCCAGCTTCATCCATGTCCCTGCAAAGGATATGAACTCATTCTTTTTTATGGCTGCATCTAGATCATTTTCTATAAGCTTTTAAAAAGCCACCCAGTGGAAGAGAGATAGCAAATCTACTTGCAGAATTGGAGTAGACCATTGCTTATCCAATAGAAATCTAATGTAAGCCACATACATACTCTTAAATTCCCTGGTAGCCACATTTTAAATAAAGGAGGTGAAATTAGTAGTTAATCAACATCCCAGTATATCCAAAATACCATTTTTACATGTAACTGACATAAGAATTGTTTATGATATTTTTACATTTTTTTCTTACAAAGTCTTAATTTTGTTTTTAGAAGACAGGGTTTCACTTTGTTGCCCAGGCTGGAGTGTGGGAGTGTGATCGTATCTCACTGCAGCCTCGACCTCCCAGCCTCAAGCAATTCTCCCACCTCAACCTCCTGAGTAGATAGGACTACAGACTTTTTTTTTTTTTTTGAGAGTCTTGCTCTGTCGCCAGGCTGGAGTATAATGGCATGATCTCAACTCACTGCAACCTCCGCTGAGGGTTCAAGTGATTCCCCTGCCTCAGCCTCCCAAGTAGCTGGGTCTACAGGCGCACAGCACCTAGTGCACCTAGCTACAGGCGCACACACCCAGCTAATTTTTTGTATTGTAGTAGAGACGGGATTTCATTATGTTGGCCAGGATGGTCTCGATCTCCTGACCTTGTGATCTGCCTCCCAAAGTGCTGGGACTACAGGTGTGAGCCACTGTGCCCAGCAAACTTTTGTATCCTCAGCCATATACAATACAAAAAATACAACTTTGGTATTTTTTATAGAGATGGAGTCATCCTGTGTTGCCCAGACAAGTCCTGAGCTCCTGGCCTCAAGCTGTCCTCCTGCCTTGGTCTCTTAAAGTGCTGGGATTATAAGAGTGAGTCCCTATGCTCACCAAAGTCTTAAATCTTCAGTTTTACATTCAGTATATTTTAATTCAGGTGCTAAATTTTCATTGAAAAATGGCTGAGCTGAAAATCATATTCAATTTTATGCATTGAGGATCTGCTAGGCTTTTGCTTACCACCCTATGTAAAGCAGCTCATACTCTGGCTGGCCATGGCTCATGCTTGTAATTCCAGCCCTTTGGGAGGCTGAGGCAGGAGGATTATTTGAGTCCAGGAGTTTGAGACCAACCTGGTTAACATGGTAAGACCCCATCTTCACAAAAGAAGTAAATAATAGAAATTTATTTACTAAAATAAGTAAATAAAGTAGCCCACACTCTATTTTTTTTTTATAGATGGGATCTTGCTGTGTTGCCCAGGCTGGTCTCAAACTCCTGAGCTCAAGCAGTCTTCTCACCTCAGCCTCCCAAAGTGCTAGGATTACAGATGGCAGCCACTACACTAGGCTATGGATTTCTGCTTCAGTGTCTCTCCTAAGAACCTAGATTTTTCATTTCTTTTTCACCTTAAAATTATTTTTTAACCTACTTTAGCAACATACAGAGTGTGGGCTACTTTATTTACTTTTTTTAAAAGAAACTTCTATTATTTATTTATTTTGTGAAGATGGGGGTCTCACTATATTGCCCAGGATGGCCTTGAACTCTTGGGCTCAAACAATCCTATTGCCTCAGCCTCCCAAAGTGCTAGGATTACAAATATGAGCCACCATGGCTGGCCAGAGAATAGGCTACTTTAGATGGGGTGGTCAGGAAACGTCTAACTGAAGATGAATGTTTAAGGAAAACCCTGAGTTAAATGAGAAATATTTAAAGGAGAAAAAGTTGGGCCGAGGATACAGCAAATGTAGAGGTCCTGAAATTGGAACGTTTGTGGAACACCACAGAGGCCTTGTGGGGGGTGGAAAGAGGTAGGAAATGAAGTTGGCGTAGTTGGAGCCAGCTCTTGCACACTCTTGCATTGTAGGCTGTGTTGAGCGCTGTTGAACTGTGGATGCTTTGAGAAACACATTATGGAAGCCCTGCTTCTATAGAAAGGTCTTTTGGACTAAATAAATGGCAGAGGGTGGAGAGTTAAATATTGTGTGTGTGTCCCAAACATCTCTAAGAACATTTCTTTACAAACTTTCCACTACATTTACCATTCTTTTAATCTTTATCTTTCTTGACGCCTATTACTCTGTTTAGCTGATGTTTCCTGGAGGGTGTGGTGTTTGGTGGAACGTGAATCTTCCTATTTGAATGTAAAACCCTTGGGTCTAGAAACTGGGTCATCTACATTAGCAGCTTTCAAAGTTTTTAAAAAATATAACACATGCTGAGAAATATATTTTATATTCTGATCCAGTAGTCATATACATATGTAATGAAGCAAGAGTAGTGCAAAATAATACTTACCATTACTTTGAAACATATACCTTTTTATTCTGCTTCTTAAAAACCAAAATACTATTTGTGACCTTCTTGACTGATTTCGCATTCTGTTCATGGAGTGTGATCTACTGTCGAAAAACACAGGCCTTGGCTGTCTAACCTAAAACTTTGAGTCCTTATGTGCAAGGTATTATGATAGGTACTGTGAGGCATATAGAAAACTCCTCCTGAAGTATGTGGTATAACTGAAGGACTAGGGTCTAAGTATTTAAAATAAAATAGCCCTTGTATGACTGGGGCAATTAAAAGTGTCAACTCATTTACTACAAGTTGTGTAGTGTTGCCAAGTGGAATGAGGTGTTATTTCGGTGTCAGAGAAGGGATTTCCTTAGGGTGGCATTTAAACTTAAGACTTGAAGAAATACTGTATTTTTATAGGATGAGTTGGGGGAAGGGGATCTGCCAAGTGAGAGGATGTAGGAGGTAGAGTGCATAGCTAAGAAAACATGCAGTGTGTTGGAGAGAGGCAGGTGGGACAACAGTGAGGATATCAGAGTTTCTGGAACGAGAGACTCCCATATGTTAGCAGTGGGAGTGAGGTATATTAGAAAGGTTGATTGACTTACCTAAGGTTCTGAGGGGGAGTGGGACAGGGACTCATTTGTTCGGGCTTCCAGTTCAATGCTAGTAGTCTGTTTTCTCATCTGTGAAAGAAGGACACTAATGCCTGTTTAGCTACTCTCTAAGGCTTTTGTCAAGATGAAATGCCAATGCATGTTAGAAGGTTTTCTAAGCTAGATAAAGCACTGCATAAATGTAAGGTGATGGTATTTTTAATGATGGCAATAAGATAATAAATGGTGGTGGGAGCAAGGTCGATAAGTGAAGGATTTTGATTGCCACATGAAGGTCAGTCTTGGCCTTTTCCCATACAGATTGTGGGATGGAGGAAGAAGTAGTGCATTCAAAGTTTTAAGCACAGAAAGGGAACAATGAAAAGTGGTATCTTTTAAGAAGACTGGCATGGTAGTGAGTATGAGAGAGATTGGTGCCTGTGTCAGGGAGACCCGTAGAGCTTTTTGCTGGAATGAGCTTGAGCTTGAAATAAAAAGGGCTTAAGTTAGTCAATGGTCATAGAAACAGAAAGAAAAAAGATGCCTTAAGATAAAGGCTCATTGTTGAGAGAGCAAGGAATAAAGCATAAATTGCAGGACAATCAGCCTGAGTGCCAGAAGAATTTCAGGTTCTTCTAGTAAATTGGGAAGCTAGGAGGGCAGAGACAGGAAAAAGAATCATTTTCAGCTTTTGATACTTTGAATTTAAGGTGATGGTAGCCAATAGATAGAAATCAGAAGTGGGAAATACTAATATAGCAGATATTCAGGGGTTCAGGGGCAAGAAATTGGGGCTAGAGATAAGAATTTCATAGCCTGCTGGATGTGGTGGCTCACGCCTATAATCCCAGCACTTTGGGAGGACGAGGTGGGCAGATCGTGAGGTCAAGATATCAAGACCATCCTGGCCAACACAGTGAAACCCGTCTCTAGTAAAAATGCAAAAATTAGCTGGGCTTGGTGGTGCGCCTGTAACTCCAGCTACTTGGGAGGCAGAGCCAGGAGAATTGCTTGAACCTGGGAGGCAGAGTTTGTAGTGAGCCAAGATCACCCCACTGCACTCCAGCCTGGCAACAGAGCGAGATTCTGTTCCCCCCCGCAAAAAAATTTCATAGTCTTCTACATTGAAGCCTGAGGATAAGCTAGATTTCTAAGGAAGAAAGCCTAGAGAAGGGAGAAGTAGGTTCATATTTAGAAGCAAGAGACAGAGGAGTCAGGGTCAGTGAAGTCAGAACGCTGAGAGGAGGACCCTTGTGTATTGACTTGGAAGCCATCTTCTATAGTATAATAACACTTGTCATATGAGTGTTGACTTACTTGTCTATTTCCTTTAAATATAAGCTTCTTGGGAATGTGGGTGGGAAGTAGATGAAGAGGCAGGAAGGGGAGAAACTAATATTAACCAAACATCTACTATATTAATATTTATTGAATGCTCACTATGTGCCAGACACTGTTGTAAGCATTTCACATGTACCAACTCATTTAATTCTCTCAACAGTCCTGAGAGATATGTATGATTATCTCAGTTTTATAGGTTGGGAAATTAACGCACTGAGAAGTTAAGTACCTTGCTCGAGATGACTCAGTGTTTGATAGAGCTGGAATTCAAACCCAGGTCTGAGTTCTTAACATTAAACTGTGTACCAAGAACTTTTAGACTGGTTCCTATAACAGATACCTCAGTTTAAAGGCTTATTAAAATTTCAGATATACCCAGCAAGGCATATGTTATTCCATTTTACAAATTAGGAAATTGAGTTTCAGAGAGATTAGGTTGTAGGTCCTGTAGGTAGTAAGAGATAAAGTCAGGATTTTTTTTTTTTTTTTTGAAACCGAGTCTTGCTCTGTTGCTGAGGCTGGATTGCAGTGACGCGATCTTGGCTCACTGCAACCTCCACCTCCCGATTCAAGTGATTCCCCTGCCTCGGCCTCCTGAGTAGCTAAGACTGCAAGCATGTGCCACCACACTCAGCTAATTTTTTGTGTTTTAGTAGAGATGGGGTTTTACCGTGTTGGCTAGGATGATCTCGATCTCCTGACCTCGTTATCTGCCTTCCTTGGCCTGACAAAGTGCTAGAATTACAGGCATGAGCCACTGTGTCTGGCCAAAGCCAGGATTTTTTATCAAACTCTATCAGAAACCAAAGCCCATGTTCATTCATATTCATTTATTTACTTTTTGAGATGGAGTTTCTTTCGCTCTTGTTGCCCAGGCTGGAGTGCAATGGCTCGATCTCGGCTCACCACAACTTCTGCCTCCTGAGTTCAAGCGATTCTCCTGCCTCAGCCTCCCAAGTAGCTGGGATTACAGGCATGTGCCACCATGCCCAGCTAATATTTTTGTATTTTTAGTAGAGACAGGATTTCTCCATGTTGGTCTCAAACTCCAGACCTCAGGTGATCCACCTGCCTCGGCCTCCCAAAGTTCTGGGATTACAGACGTGAACAACTGTGCCCAGCCTGGTCATTCATATTTAGTTGAGAAGCCATCTGACTTGTTCTTTGAAGGACCAGATAGCAAATGTGGCTTTGTGGGCCAAATGGTCTTGATTGCAATTACTCTACTCTGTTTTAGTATGAAAGCAGCCGTAAGACTATGCGTAAACAGATGAATATGGCTATTATGATCTAGTAAATCTTTGTGGGCACTGAAATTTGAATTTCATATAATTTTCAGGCACCACCAAATATTATTCTAGGTCCCCCCTGCCCCATCATTTAAAAATGTAAAAACTATACTTAGCAGGTTGTACAAACCAGATGGGGGACTAGATTTGTCCATGGGCCATAGTATGCTGACCTCTGCTTTAATCCATTCTTCTAATAAATATGTATTGAATCCTTACTCTGTGGAGATGTGCTGGGCACTGGTGACATAAAAGCAAAGGGAGTTTCAGTCCTCTGAGACAGGTGATTGTAATACAGGGTAGTAAGAACTGTAATAAATTTATATTTACCAGATATAGTGGAAAAACAGATACAGAGGCACCATACTTTGATGGTGAATTTATGAAGGCATCTCATAAAAGAATGATAGTTGATGGATTGCCAGGCTTATGTGTAGGGGAAGGCATAGGTAGCATTGCTGAGGCAGAAAGGGAGGGACAAATGCCAGGAGATGAGCTTTGTCACGGGTAAGGTGATGAGGAGTGAGTTTTTAGGAAATTTTAAGCCAGGAAGTAACATCTGATTTTTGTGCGCTGAAAGATAGCACTCTGGAGGATAAATTTGCAGGGAGGAAGGCATAGGAGGGAGATGGTTTCGTTACCAGAAGAAAATATCATTGCTGTAGTTGTAGAAGTGAATAGGAGGCATATCTGGTGATTGATTAGACATAAGAATTGTGGAAGAATGAAAAGTCTAAGAAAAGTCAGGTTTTTGACTCGATTAGTTGGCCATTGCCATTCATTATAATGCATATAGAGGACAGAGAAGCATGCTTTGAGGGTGGGTGCAGGAAGCTGGGAAGAAGGGACTTTGGTTTTTGGCATGTTGGGTTTGAGGTGCCTGAGGGCCATCAGGTAGAGATGTCTACGGGGATTTTAACATGTGAACATGAGGTCTAGGCTAAAAGGACTCCCTGATTGTAGAGTGATCGCTCAGGGATGGTGAAAACATGGATTGAGAAGATAAGGAGACTGAATTGAGCATTGAAGGAGAAGGAAACTGAACAGCCTGGAGAATAGGATGAGGTGAGAGTATTGGTGTTGAAACTCAAGAAGGTGATTTTCCTGAAGAAGAATATGGTCAATAGCACTACAGAAAGGTCAAGAAGATAAGGAATGCTGTATTCATTGGCTTGAGCCATTGGAGTAGGGAAGGTTGTGGAACTTAATGAGCAGTTTCAAAGGAGTGGGCTGGAACCCAGATTGCAGTATGTTAAGTTCTGACTGAATATGAGAAATTGAGGATACTACCCAAAGGTTTGGCTGTGAAGGGAAGGAGAGATGACAACAGCTGGAGGTATCTCTAGCACCTAGTGCATATTTTGGCACATAATAGAGACTGGGAAAATTCATTCATTTGGCAAATACTGTGCCAGAAACTATTACTGAGGCTAGGGATAGAGTAATGAAAGATAAGAGGAACAGCTTCTCACCGTGAAGCTTACATTTTAGTGGAGAATGGGGGTTGGGGAGTAGAGTAGAAATGAAACAATTTTGGAGGGTGATAAATATTCTGAAGAAAAGAAAGCAGATTGAGAGAATAAGGATTGCATAACCTGTCCGTGTGCAGTGTCTCATGCCTGTAATCTCAATACTTTTGGAGGCCAAGGTGGGAGGATTGCTTAAGCCCAGAGTTTGAGACCAGCCTGAACACCCTGTCTCTATTTTAGTTAAAAAAAAAAAAAATTGCATAACGATGTAAGTCAGATGAGTGGTCTGCGTGGCTGTTTTAGAAAGGATGGTCAGGGAAGGCCTTTTGAGGACGTGATATTGGAGCAGAGACTTCATTAAGTATGAAAACCCTGAGTTGGAACACAGTAGGTTGGTTGTGGAACAGGGTGGTCGGAGCTGCTAGGCAGATAAGAAGAGTACAGAAGATGAGGTAGGGATAAGCTGGGTCCAGGTTATATGGGACATTTTAGGCCATGGTGACGAATTTGATTTTGATACTTTTTTTTTCTCTGTCACTCACGCTGGATTGCAGTGGTGCGATCTTGGCTCACTGCAACCGCTGCCTCCCAGGTTCAAGTGATTCTTCTGCCTCAGCCTCCTGAGTAGCTGGGACTACAGGGGTATGCGATTATGTCCAGCTAATTTTTGTATTTCTAGTAGAAACAAGATCTCACTTTGTTGGCCAGGCTGGTTTTGAACTCCTGACCTCAGGTGATCCACTCACCCTAGCCTCCCAAAGTGCTGGGATTACAGGCATGAACCACTGCACCTGGCCAAACTTAGGTCTTTTTGACCGGGCTTCTAAACTGGTATATCAGAGCATCACCACAGACAGTATCTTTCAGCTGGGTTCAGTGGTTCACACCTGTAATCCCAGCGCTTTGGCAGGCCAAGGCGGGCAGGTCCCTTGTCCCCAGATGTTCAAGACTAGGCTGAACAACAAGACTAGGCTGAACAAAAAATACAAAACAATTAGCCAGGCATGGTGGCACATGCGTGTAGTCCCAGCTATTTGGGAGACTGAGACGAAAGGATCACCTGAGCCCAGGAGATCAAGGCAGCGGTGAGCCATGATTGCAACACTGCACTGCAGCCCAGGCAATAGAGTGAGACCCTGTCTCAAAAAAAAAAAAAAAAAAGGAAAAAAACAAAAAGAAACCAAGACAATATCTTTGCTTCATTAGGGAGTATCAGACAAGACTGTCATTGTCCTCATGGACATAATAGATGTGTTGGATGATGATATAAGAGGAGCTCATCACAGATTGAGTAGCTTACAGAGTGTTAATCCACAGATAGTGTCAACCTGGAATAAAGAAATACTGAGATGATTCTCTGTCACTTGTTTGTGTTGGGAGGTAATTTGTTTTATATGGACTGAGATTAAGACATAGTTCATATACTACCTTAATCTATTACCCAGCTTCTCCCATCAACATTTTATCATTTTTTTTGTCAATTCTCTACTCTCCTCTCTCTTTTTTTTGAGATTGAGTTTTATTCTTGTTCCCCAGGCTGGAGGGGAATGTAACGATCTCAGCTCACTGCAGCCTCCGCCTCCCAGGTTCAAGTGAAGTGGTTCTCCTGCCTCAGCCTCCTGAGTAGCTGGGATTACAGGCACATGCCACCATGTCCGGCTATTTTTTGTATTTTTAGTAGAGACAAGGTTTCACCACATTGGCCAGGCTAGTCTCAAACTCCTGACCTCAAGTGATCCGCCTGCCTTGGCCTCCCAAAGTGCTAGGATTACAGGCATGAGCCACTGCACCTAGCCTATCCCCCATTTTTGAGTTTGAACATTTTATGCAGATTTCAGACCTGCATATCCTTTTACTCAGAAATATTTCTGTATTTATTCGTAACTACTGGATAATGATGCACTACACATGCACATGCACGTGCACGTGTGTGTATAAGAAATCTCGATGTTATCGCACCTCATTAAATTAACAATACTTTAATATTTAATAGTTCATGTTCAGTTTTCTCATTTGTCAAATATGTCTTTTTAGTTTGTTAAAATCAGGATCCAAATAAGATCCACATGTTACATTTGGTTATGTACTTTAAAGTGTCTATTAATTTATAATAGCCCTTCTTTTGAAAATCCTGTTATTTGTTGAAAAAACTGGATCATTCCTTTGATAGTATTTACCATATTTTGGATTGCATTTTTATGATATTTTA
Organism: Cacajao melanocephalus; assembly: GCA_963573385.1. Taxonomy (NCBI): domain Eukaryota; kingdom Metazoa; phylum Chordata; class Mammalia; order Primates; family Pitheciidae; genus Cacajao; species Cacajao melanocephalus. The sequence goes on from CAUYLG010077625.1 coordinate 39,179, forward strand.
ATATATTACTTTCATCACCTGTATCTCTTTTAAGTGGTACTCAGTTCTAGAGTCTTTTTTTAAATTTAAATTTTATTATTTTTTTTCTTGGTATGATAGATACGTTCAGAGTTTCAGGATATCAGTTCTAGAGTCTTGATTCAGGTTTTTGTTTTTCGTAAGAATATTTCATAGGTGCTGAATATGTTTTTATAAAACTATTAGTGTTATACTTCTTTTTTTTTTTTTTGAGATTGAGTCTCACTCTGTCACCCAGGTTGGAGTGCAGTGTTGCGGTCTTGGCTCACTGCACTGCACTCTCTGTCTCTTGGGTTCAAGCGATTCTCTTGCCTCAGCCTTCTGAGTAGCTGGGATTACAGGTACCCACCACCAACCACACCCAGCTAATTTTTGTATTCTCAGTAGAGATGGAGTTTTACCATGTTGGCCAGGCTGGTCTCGAACTCCTGACCCTGTGATCCGCCCAAAGTGCTGGGATTACAGGCGTGAGCCACCGCGCCTGGCCTTTACTTCTTTTTAAATTACGCTGACAGGCTCACACTATCTGGTTGTCTCAGCAGGTTCACACGTCAGGCTTTCCAGACATTGACACTGATGTGAGCTGCTTGGATCTATTCTTGATAGTGATTGCAAGAGGTTGACTTTCCAACTTTATCATTTTTATTTCTGTGATTATTCATTAGAATTCTTCTATAAGGAACTCTTGGCTGAGCACGGTGGCTCATACCTGTAATCCCAACATTGGGAGGCTAAGGTGAGAAGATCACTTGAGGCCAAGAGTTCAAGACTAGCATAGGCAATATAGTGAGACCCTATCTCTTCTAAAAATCTATGTTTAAAAAGAACTCTTGTTCACATACTTTAAAGAAATCACTAGAATGCTGAAATGTAAAGGAAAAATGAAAACAATATATGATAAGATAGTATGCCTTTCAAGATACAGATGCTCAGGAAGTTATTTGAAGAAGTCAGATACTCTTTGAATGTGATGGCTTCAAATCCAATCCATAACAGACATGTAGTATTGAAGTTCAGATACCACAAGCAGTATTGCCATCAATGTTGTTTCTTTTTGAACCGCTCATGGTGTCAAGTTCCAAATAATTGTATTTCTGGCGATTTCAGTGTGTATGTTAAAATCATGCATAAGTACTTAGTATCTAGATAAAAACTTGAGTTAGCTTGTATACTCAAGTAATTATAAACAGGTTTTTCTCTTGGGACATTTGACAATTATGTGAAAGGTGAGTCTTCATTGTGTAGTATTGTCTGTCACACTGCAGGTATGGAGTGCAGGCTGGAGTGCAGTGGCGTGATCTGGCTCACTGCAACTTCCGCCGCCCAGGTTCAAGCGATTCTCCTACCTTAGTCTCCCAAGTAGCTGGGATTACAGGCATGCACCACCACGCCCAGTTAATTTTTTTTTTTTTTTTTTTTGTACTTTTAGTAGAGACAGGGTTTTACCATGTTGGCCAGGTTGATCTTGGATGCCTGATCTCAACTGATCCACCCGCCTTGGCCTCCCAAAGTACTAGAATTACAGGCATGAACCACTGTGCTCAGCCTCTCATTTATTTTTTATAACAAATAATTTAATGCCTATTGATTATCCTGAAATACAATTAATAGATGAGTCTTACGCCAGGTGCTGTGGCTCACACCAGTAATCCCAGCACTTTGGGAGGCTAAGGCAGGCAGATCATGAGGTCAGGAGATCAAGACCATCCTGGCTAACACAGTGAAACCCCATCTCTACTAAAAATACAAAAAAAATTAGCCAGGCATGGTAGCGTGAGTCTATAGTCCCAGCTACTTGGGAGGCTGAGGCAGGAGAATAGCTTGAATCCGGGAGTCAAAGGTTGCAATGAGCCAAAATTGCACCAGTGCACTCCAGCTTGGGCGACACAGAGAGACTCCATCTCAAAAAAAAAAAAAAAAAGATGAGTCTTTAACTACATTAGAATCTGACATTACAGTGAAGTAATTGAGTACCTATACATACTTACAGTAAATAAGTTGGACTTAAATAAGCTCAGAAGAACTTTCACTTTCCTACACTTTTTATAGATATGGGTAGATACCAGAATGAAAACTGCTAGAATGAGTAAAAGCAGAATGATTGCATATGGTAAGAGAAAGGGGGAAATAATTTTCTTTGATGTAGGGATAAGACAAATTACATACTTCCCACATGGAAAAATAAAAATAGTATCACGTAGTCATCAGTGAGTTTGACCTTATTATAGTGTCAAAATAATTCCCTGTGAGAGGACCTGACATGAGACAAGGAAGTGAGGAAATCTCACAGAAAACCTGGTGGAATCCACTGTTACCTACCTTCCTACGTTCATCCTCTAGTACTTAAATGTCCCCTAGAGAAAATATCCCTTGATAGGCAATGAGGAATAGAGGATTAGAAAAAGAAACAGTAATAGATGTGTAGTAGACTTTAGGGGACATTATTAGAGTTAAAAAAAAAATAGCAACCTCAAAATAAATAAGTTCATTTAATTTTTACAATGTAGGTTTCTACCTATTGTGTCACAAAAAGTGAAATATAAGCTGACATTGATGTGAAATACATTTTTTAATGTTAATAAAATCTAGCAAGAACTCTGTGTTTAATAAGCCCCTTGTAACTTAATGATGTTTGGAAATAAATCTCTTCAGCAGTCTCTATTTTATATTTGGAAGTTATAGCTCTGAAAGCAGTCTGATCAGGTACAGTGTACTGGAAAGTCAGCTACAAGCAGCTTTGCATCCAATTTTCTGGAATGTTTAGGTAAAGTCCTAAATGAAGCAAAACAATATTAATTTGTGTAATAGTGACATACTAGAAAATAAGTGTTTATTAAAACTACAAATAATATTGTGTGTTAAGGTGAAAAATTGAATTAGTTATTGTGCTTAGATAATTTTACTTTTTTTTTTTGTAGAGTCAGGGTCTTGCTCTGTTGCCCAGGCTGGATTGCGGTGGCACAATCATAGCTGCTCACTGCAGCTTTGAACTCCTGGGCTCAAGTGATCCTCCCACCTCAGCATCTTGAGCAGCTAGGGCTACAGACATGCACTGCCATGCGCAGCTAAAGTTTTGGGGTTTTTTTGTTTTGTTTTATGGGTTTCTTTTTTCTTTTTTATAGGGATGGGGTCTCGCTGTTTGTTTCCCAGGCTGTTCTTAGGCTCCTAGTCTCCAGTGATCTTCCTGCTCTGCCTCCCAAAGTGCTACGATTACAGGTGTGAGCCACTACTCTCAGCCTAACATAATTTTATTTAATTAATTCATTCATTCACTTTAAAATTTTTTTGAGGCAGGGTCTCTCTCTGTTACCCAGGCTGGAATGCAGTGGCAGGATGTTGGCTCACTGCAACCTCTACCTCCCAGGTTCAAGTGACTCTCCCACCTCAGCCTCCTGAGTATCTGGTACTACCAGGCATACACCACCATGCCAGTTAATTTTTGTATTTTTTGGTAGAGACAAGGTTTTGCCATGTTAGTTAGGCTGATCTCAAACTCCTGACCTCAAGGGGTCTGCCTGCCCTAGCCTCCCAAACTGCTGGGATTACAGGTGTGAGCCACTATGCTTGGCCCCTGGCCTTATGTAATTTTAAAGTTTTGGGTTTCGCCATCTGATGTTTTAGTTTCCTTCTTGAATGTTTGGTGGGAGGTTTAGAAAATCATGTTAGGATGCTGAACAATTCTTTATTGCATTTTCTGTGCATTGCAAAACACTTAGCAACTTTGGCACTTTTCCTCAATAAATGCCAGTAGGGCCCCTAATCATTGTGATGACTTAACACACAATATTATTTGTAGTTTTAATACCTCTCAGTTGAGAGCTATAGTGACTAAATTGATTTTACTGAGTTACAACTTGTAGTTTGTCACATGTTGCCCAGCAACACAAATGCAATCAGAGATGCACTGTTAGACAATTTCGTCATGGCGTGGGTATCATAGAGTGTACTAACACAAACCTAGATGGTACAGCCTACTATATACCTAGGCTATATGGATAGCTTATTGTTTCTAAGCTAGAAACCTGCATACTATGTTGCTGTACTCAATATTGTAGGCAATTATAACACAATGGTATTTGTGGTTCTAAACATATCTAAACATCGAAAAGGTATCAGGAAAAATATGATATAATAATCTTGTGGGACCACCATCATATATGCAGTTTTTCATTGACCTAACCATGGTAGGCTTTGGCATCCTCCTCAAAACTGATAGAAGAATTGATTGTATCAATAACATTATTGCAAATATAGAATTGTTACTTCCTAGTATTGATGGATCTATTTCAGTTAGCTTTGTTCTTTACATTCTGGTTTTCAGACTCCAGTATAAATGTTAATGGCCCTACTAAACTCGTTTGAGCTCCAATTTAGATGGTACCAGTGTCCTATGAAATATGCAGAAACCCTTTCAGGAACACGTTTCAGTTTGTCTTTTAATCTCTAAACATAATGCATGCATTGACAGAGCATTCACTGTACCATCAGAGAATCGTTCTTTGAACCACCTGCCTGCTTATTAGCTTACTTTTTAAAAATGAACTTTTATTTTGAGACAATTTTTGATTTACGGAAAAGTTGCGAAGATAGTACAGAGACTTCCCATATACTCCTTACCTGGTTTCTCCCAGTGTTAATATTTTGCATTATGTTGATATATTTGTCAAAACTAAGAAACCAACACTGGTACATTATTACTTATAAAGCTCCCGACTTTATTGGGGTCTTACTGTTTTTTCCACTAATATCCCTTTTCTGTTGTGGGATCCAGGATACCAGGTTGCATTTAATGTCTCTTGGTTTTGACCTTAGTAGCTACAGAGAACTGAGTGCACTGCCTCTTTGTGATAGCTCTGTGTGGAGCTGTGGCATCCCCTCAGTATTGCCTGTTACCAGCTCCTTTGCTAAACAGCCTTTTTTGTCCTTTAGTAATTTCTCTTGGTGTAGTTTCTAGATACTCTGCCATTCTGTCTATATACTGTGTATACTAACTGTATAACTATATATACTGCTGTACTTGTTTTCCACTTTAAAACAAGACACACAGGACTGAATGTAGTTCTTCACATATGGTCTAGCAAGAGTGAAATGTTATAGATAAATCGCACTTATGGATCTTGTATGGTTATTAATGCAACCTAAGCTTGCTTGTTTAATTGCTGGCATTTTTAACAACTGCATCCCATCTTGGGCTAATATTGAAGCAAAGGTTCTACTTAGTTAATCCAGGATTTTTTATCACATGAATTGTTGTTTTATCCAAAGGCAAAGACTTTGTATGAAGTCCTTTTTATTTATTTTTTCCTTTTTTGTTTTTTTTGAGACAGAGTTTCACTCTTGTTGCCTAAGCTGGAGTGCGATAGTGTGATATTGACTCACTGCAACTTCTACCTCCCAGGTTTAAGTGATTCTCCCGTGTCGGCCTTCAGAGTAGCTCGGATTACAGGCGCACGCCACACGCCCAGCTATCTATCTATCTATCTATCTATCTATTTATTTATTTATTTATTTTTATTTATTTATTAGTCGAAATGAGGTTTTACCATGTTAGCCAGGCTCATCTCAAACTCCTGACCTCAGGTGATCGACCTGCCTCAGCTTTCCAAAGTGCTGGGATTACAGGCCTGAGCCACAGCACACAGCATTAAGTCCTTTTAAAAGTCATCTTGCCAGCATGGTGATCCCAGCACTTTGGAAGGCTGAGGCGGGTGGATCACCTGAGGTCAGGAGTTTGAGTCCAGCCTAGCCAACATGGCAAAACCCTGTCTCTACTAAAAATACAAAAATTAGCTGAGCATGGTGGTGGGTGCTTGTAATCCCAGCTACCTGGGAGGCTAAGTTGGGAGAATCACTTGAACCCGAGAGGCGGAGGTTGCAGTGAGCCTAGATTACGCTGCTGCACTCAAGCCTGGGCGGCAGAGCAAGACTCTATCACACACACACAAAAAAAGTCCTCTTGTTTTGCACAGTTATTTGCCTCTCTTCAATCTCTGGTCTGTCATTCAGTATTTTAACTGTTTGTTTTATGCACAAGCTTACAAATATTTGCTGTCTTTTTTTTTAATTTTTAATTTTTTGTTTTAAATAGAGACAGGGTCTCCCTATGTTGCTTAGGTGCATCTCGAACTCCTGGGCTCAAGGAATTCTCCTGCCTCAGCATCCCAAAATGCTAGGATTACAGGGATGAGCCACCACACCTGGCCTACTGTCATTTTCTGAGTCACTAATAAAAACATTGTATAAAATAGGATCAAGTACAGGACGTTAGACCCAAGGTAACTGGGCAAGTGAAAAAGAGATGTAGCAAACATGTACTTGTATGAGGAAGCTAAAAAAAGGTTAGCATAGGGCAAAAGCCTCGATTCTGCCTTGTTTACAGTGGTTACCCTTTGTCTGAGGGGTATATTTTTCCAAGACTACCCAGTGGATGGCTGAACCTATGGTTAGTACAGAACCCTATGTATCCTGTTTTTCATCTGATAACCAGCTGCTAAGTGACTGATGGGCAGGTATACAGCACAGATACACCAAGCAAAGGGATGATTCACCTCCCAGGTGGGACAATGCACGATTTCATCACACTATTTAAAATAGCATGTAGTTTAAAACTTATGAATTGTTTGTCTCTGGAATTTTCCATTTAATATTTTCAGACCACTATTAACCACTGATAACTGAAACCTCAGAAAGCAAAACTTTGGATTGGGAGGACTACAGTATATTCTCACCTGTGGGTGGTACCTAAGCTAGAACTCTTGCAGAATGTGAGAACAGCTGAATTCTTTGGAGGCGGGTAGGTGGGCACAGGGTCCATCTTAACTAAGAATAAAGCCAGTTGTGATTCACAGGATTGTTTGGTTACCTTTTATATTACTGGTCATGCCTCAATCTTCTCTTTTGAGATTTTCATGAGTCTTGCTTGAACTAGGCTTTTTTATGAATGGCATTGAAAATTTTGGAGGACCTTAGGCATACTTTTTAAATTATTTATTTATTTTTGAGACTGAGTTTCACTCTTGTTGCCCAGGCTGGAGTGCAATGGCACGATGTCAGCTCACTGTAACCTCTGCCTCCTAGGTTCAAGCAATTCTCCTGCCTCGGCCTCCTAAGTAGCTGGGAGTACAGGCACCCACCACCGAGGCCAGCTAACTTTTGTATTTTTAGTAGAGAGAGGTTCACCATGTTGGTCAGGCTGGTCTCCAACTCCTGACCTCAGCTGATCTGCCCACCTTGGCCTCCCAAAGTGCTGGGATTACAGGCATGAACCACTGCGCCTGGCCTAAACTTTTTCTTTTTAATTGACATATGATAATTGTGCATATTTCTAGGATACATAGTGATATTTTGCTTTTTTATTTTTATTTTTTTAATAAAGTAGAGATGAGGTCTCACTATGTTTCCCAGGATGGTCTCACACCCTGGCCTTAAATGGTTCTCTTGTCTTAGCCTCACAAAGTTCTGGAATTATAGGCATGAGACACCACACCCAGCTCATAGTGATATTTCAGTAAATAGATACAGTGTATAATGACCAGATCTGGGTAATTAGCATATCTATCACCTCAGACATTTATCACTCCTTTGTGTTAGGAACATTCAAAATCCTCTCTTCCAGCTATTTGAAAATACAAATAAATTATTAGGTAGGCATACTTCCTTTATTTACCAAAGATGTATTTGAATGACATACTTCCTCTTCAATAATGCTTGATCATATATCAGTTCCTATTTTTCTATTTTTGTTTTTTCCCTCCTACTGGCCCTTTTCTTAATGTTTAGGAGCCCCTTGTTATATTTGTTATTGATATTTCTCCCCACTTGTCATTTGAGTTTGTTTATGGAACCTTTTGCCAATATTAAAGTGTTGCACTTATGATCAAATTTACAGTGTGCTCTACCTAGTTTCACTTTCCCTATATTGCTTAGAAAGGCCTTACCCATTAAATATTCTCATTTTCTTTTAAGAAGTTTGTCTTTTTAAAAAATCTAAATAATATCTGCCATTTTAAAGATATATGGCCAGCCGGTTATTTTCTTTGAGAATAGAATTTTTATGCATGTGTGTGAAATGTGTTGTAACATTTAGAAGAATGTACAAAAGTATGTAGCCAGTAAAATAAAACAAACGTCACACATCCACTACTCATATTAAGAAATAGAACATCTCATCCACATGTCCATAACTGCTAACTGGACCTTTGTTTTAATAATCCTCTTGCCTTTCTCTGCAGGTTTACTCCCAGTATATCCATTTCTATCTGAGCCACATGTTGTTTAGTTACGAAACATGGAATAGCAAGCCCAAGCCTCACTATGTGAGGAAAGAGCAGTTTGCACTATTAGGGGGAAGCCCTTAAAAGAGAAGCTGAACAGAATCTGCCTTTAGCTTCCCTGAGAGTTTCCAAGAGACTGGAGAAATCACTGGGCAAGGTCACAAATGAACTTGGAAACTCAGGACCCAGCATATATGGAGCGTTTAGCTGGATCATTGTATGGACCAGTGCAGATTTCCAGCAGAGGAGTAGTCAGAGGACTGCTCTTTACTTGGCCCACCCCCAGCTCCCAGGAGCAGGTCAGAGTGGGATACTCCCATGGGGTGAAATGAGATCAGCTGAACTTCTTTCCTTGAGGGGGAGAGCAGGAGCTTCATCATCACCTGGGCAAGACCAGCCAAATCCAGATAAGATGTGGGGACTGGGCCAGATTCCCCAGGTACCATTGTGTACTCAGGTTACAAAGAAAATGTACAATACTGTATGAATTCATGTATGTATGTATAATTAATTCTTGTTATATGTGGTAGTCGTGTTCTTTTATTTATTTATTTTTGAAACGGAGTCTCACTCTTGTCGCCCAGGCTGGAGTGCAATGGTGCAGTCTCACTGCAACCTCCACTTCCTGGGTTCAAGCGATTTTCCTGCCTCAGTCTCCCAAGTAGATAGAATTACAGGCACCGGCACCACACCCAACTAATTTTAAAAATATTTTTATTCGAGACGGGGTTTCACTATGTTGGCCAGGCTGGTTTTGAACTCCTGGCCTCAAGTGATCCGCTCACTTCAGCCTCCCTAAGTGCTGGGATTACAGGTGTGAAACACCACGCCTGGCCACTAGTTGTGTTCAATAAAGTTTACATGAACACCAAGTTAGCAATTACTGAACCTCTGTTTCTAGAGGAAATACAAGGTGGGATTCCTCTGAGCCTCTGGTTATAACATTTTTATCAGTGGATCAATACATAACCTTGTTTTATGTTTATTTCTGCTAAAAAAAATATATATTGTTGGTTCATTAACATTGAACTCAAGGCCAGCAACACTGTAACTCATGCCTGATACATCTATTTTCTCTGTAAGTCTGATTTCACCCTTATGGTGCTGAGGAACACTAGACAGCATTTCAGCACTACGCTTGGGAGCCATTTAAGATAGCCAAATCACCAAGAAACAGCACAAAAAGGTGAAAACATGGCACTAAATAGACCATGAAAAGGACACTTGTTTACAAAATGAGAGCTGAAACAAGAAGGCAGAGCATTGCTTTGTTGGACCTGAGCTGAGGACCTGAGCTGCGAACATGGGTATCAAGCCACTCAACTTTTATACTGCTCTGTGCCTGTTTCAGTCACTCACTGGAAAGACTGAAAGCACTGCAAGTATTGATGTGTTCTTTTGTCACCCGAGCTGAAGTGCAGTGGCTCAATCTCAGCTCACTGCAACCTCTGTCTCCTAGACTTAGGCAGTCCTCCCCGCTCAGTCGCTCAGGTCGCTAGCAATTTTTTGTAGGTAGGAGGTCTTACTATATCGCCCTGGTTGGTCTCAAACTCCTGGGATCAAGCAGCCTTCCTGCCTTGGCTTTCCAAAGTGCTGGGATTTTAAGTGTGAGCCACCATGCCCAGCCTTGGTACTTTTTTTTTTTTTTTTTTGGAGACACAGTGTCCGCTCTGTCACCCAGGCTGGAGTGCAGTGTCGCGATCTCGGGTCACTGCAACCTCCACCTCCCGGGTTCAAGCAGTTCTTTTGCCTCAGCCTCCCAAGTACTTGGAATTACAGGCTCCTGCCACCACGCCCAGCTAATTGTTTCGTATTTTTACTAGAAACAGGGTTTCAACATATTTGCCAAGCTGGTTTCAAACTCTTGACCTCAAGTGATCCACCCGCCTTTGCAGACTTCCCCCTTGCTGTTCTTGAGATAGTAAGTTCTCACGAGATCTGGATGTTTGAAAGTGTGTGGCACTTCCCCCTTCGTGCTTGCGTGTGGCTCGTGCGCGCGCTCTCTCTCTCTCTCACACACACACACACACACACACACACACACACCTCTCTTCATAAATTACTCAGTCTCAGCGTAATTTTTTGTATTTTGGGGAAGGTATTTTTGTATGTTGGGAAGGCATGATTCTGTTCTTTATATTAGTGTGAAAATGGACTAATACAGAAAATTGGTGTCAAGAAAGAGGGGCATTGCTGTACAGGGGCCCTTTTAGCCTGGCAACTCATGTTCTTTGTTCTGGCAAGATTTTCTTGAATTACTCTGTTGATTATTTCCTCCCTTCCATTTTCTCACTTTGAAGATATTGAAGCTTCTAGAGTAGGGTTCCATTTTTCTTCTCTTTTATGTTCTGAAAATGTGGAAGCGACTTTGGAACTGGGTAACAGGTAGAGGTTGGAACAGTTTGCAGGGCTCAGAAGAAGACGGGAAGATGAGGGAAAATTTGGAACTTCCTAGAGACTTGTTGAATAGTTTTGACCAAAATGCTGATAGTGGTATATGGACAAGGTGGTCTCACATAGAGATGAAGAACTTACTGGGAACTGGAGCAGAGGTCACTCTTGCTATGCTTTAGCAAAGAGACTGGCAGATTGTGCCCCTGCTCTAGGGATCAGTGGAACTTAGAACTTGAGAAAGATAATTTAAGATATCTGGCAGAGGAAATTTCTAAGCAGCAAAGCATTCAAGACACAGCTTGTGCAAAAGTAATCGCAGGTAATTTAAAAAAAAGAAAAGAAAAAAAAAAAAGACATGGCTGCTCCTAACTGCATGCAGCCATGTGCAATCACTAAGAGATGGTCTGAAATTGTAATTTATGTTTAAAAGGGAAGCAGAGCATAAAAGTTTGAAAATTTTTCAGCCTGAACTTGTAATAGAAAAGAAAAATCCATTTTCTGGGGAGAAATTTAAGCCAGCTGCAGAAATTTGCATAAGAGAAGCTGAATATTACTTATGGGCCAGGTCCAGGGCTCTGCTATTCTGTGTAGCCTCGGGAGTTGGCATCCTGCATCCCAGCTGCTTCAGCTCCAGCCATGGCTAAAAGGGGCTAAGGTACATCTTAGGCCATTGTTTCAGTGGGTGCAAGCCCCAAGCCTTGGCAGCTTCCCTGTGGTGTTGGGCCTATGGGTGCACAGAAAGCAAAAGTTAAGAACCTCTGCCTAGATTTCAGAGATTGTATGGAAATGCCTGGATGTCTAGGCAGAATGCTGCAAGGGTGGAGCCTTCATGGAAAATCTCTTCTTGGGCAGTGTGATGGGGAATTGTGGGATTGGAGCCCCTTCACAGAGTCCCCAGTAGGGCACTGCCTAGTGGAGTTGTGAGAAGAGGGGCTCTCGTCTTCTATACCCCAGAATGGGTAGATTCACTGACAGCTTGCACCATGTACCTGGAAAAGCTGCAGGTGCGTAACTGTAGGCACTCAACAGCATTCCATGAAAGCAGCTGCAGGGGCAGAAATGCCCAAAGCCTTAGGAGTACACCCCTTGCATCAGTGTGCCCTGGATGTGAAACATGGAGTCAAAGGAGATTATTTTGGAGCTTTAATGACTGCCTTGCTGAGTTTCAGACTTGCACAGGGCCTGTAGCTCCTTTGTTTTGGCCAATTTCTTCCTTTTGAAATGGGAGCATTTACCCAGTGCCTGTACCCCCATTGTATCTTGGAAGTAACTAACTTGTTTTTTGATTTTAGACTCAGAGCCAGAAGGAACTTGCCTTGTGTCAGATCAGACTTTGGACTTGGACTTTTGAGTTAATGCTGGAATGAAAAGACTTTGGGGGACTGTTGGGAAGGCATGACTCTGTTTTGAAATGTGAGGAAGACATGAGATTTGGAATGGGAAGTGGGCAGAATGATATGGTTTGACTTTATGTTCCCACCCACATTTCATCTTGAGTTGTAATCTCCATGTGTTGAGGGAGGAGCCTGGTGGGCGGTGATTGAATCATGGGGACGGACTTCCCCCTTGCATTTTTGGTGATAGTGAGAGATCTGGTTGTGTGAAAGTGTGTGGCACGTCCCCCTTCACGCTCTTTCTCTCCTGCTCCGCCATTGTGAAGAAGGTGCTTGCTTCCCCACCACCTTCTGTCATGATTATAAGTTTCATGAGGCCTCCCAGTCATGCTTCCTGTTAAGCCTGCAGAACTGTGTCAGTTAAACCTCTTTTCTTTATAAATTACCCAGTCTCAGGTAGTTTTTATAGCAGAGTGAAAACAAACTAATACAGTATATTTATACATGTAAATAGACAAAGCAGGTGCAGTTTATCTAAGGTGTTTAGGATGGTAACTGGGGTAGTTAATAGAAGAGAATAGTAATATTCCATTATTTGATCTGGGTGTTCATTACACAGGATGTATTCATTTCATAAAACCCAAGCTGTGCTGTTTCTGATTTATATTCTTCTCTCATGTTATGCTTCAGTAAACAGCATAAAACAAACAATGCTGTGGCCTCATGATCTGGGTGATGACCACCCTTCCCCTAAGTAGGGCTCTTTGAGTGTCACTCCCCAATGTGGTGTAATGGCCCTCATCTGCTTCACGGCTTTTCATCCTGGAAGTTCTTCCTTCACTGTCTTCCTGGTGATTTTCATTGCATCTCACGTTGGATCTCGATTCCTAAATTCCATCTCCCTGTTTTTAATCCAGCTCTTACTCTTCTGGTGGTGGACGCTTTTGTAGTTTCTGGAGAAAAAAGGTGTTTAATACATAGGAAGTGGTTTTTTCTAGAACTTAACATAATCTGAAAATGTTGTTCTACTGCCCTCATACTTGAATGATAACTTTCCTAGGTATAAAATCTTAAATTGGAAATTCTCACCTTCAGATGACATTTGTGCATTACCTTCTAGAGTCCAGTGTTCCTATCAGAAGTATCACATTCTTGGTCTTTGTGTCTAACCCATTCTTTCCCCTCTCCACTCCCCTTCTCCTGGAAGCTAGTAGAATCTCCCTTTGAGGGCCTGTTCTTCTGAAATGTGATTAGTAGAGATCTCTTTTTATTCATTGTATTGAGTACTCTCTGGACCCTTTGAGCCTGGCAACTCCTATTCTCTGTTCTGGGAAGCTTTCTTGAATTACTCTGTTGATTATTTCCTCCCTTCCATTTTTCTCACTTTGAGGATATTGAAGCTTCTAGAGTAGGGTTCCAGTTTTCTTCCCTTTTATGTTCTATTTTTTGTCCATTTCTCTCTCCTCCTCTCCTCTTCTTCTTTCTGTTTCTGGAAATGATTTACTTACTTAATCCCTCTGTTTTCAATAAAATAGGCGTTTTATTCTGTTGTCAGTGATGCCTTGAGTTCCCAGGAGTCAGAGACCCTCTTTAATATACAAACTTGTACTTTCCACTTGAAGTGCAGTGTAATGTTGAAGAGGCAACTTAGAAATTTAACTGCTTCTCAAAGACCTTTTATCCATCTTCTATCCTTCAGGAATTCTCCACCCTAACTATGGTTTCAGCAATACCTCATGCTGCCGGTCCCAGACATTTTGTTGAATTTGCTTTGTAAATTGGATTGTTTCTTAGCTTTCACCTTTGCCCATACTAGGATTCAGCTCTTTCCAGTCTCCTAATTCAGTTACCTAATTCTGCTTTTCAGCCTTCAAAATTTTATTCCTCTTATTTCTTTTATTCTCTTTATTTTTGTGAAATTGTCTTTTATTTCAATTCCATTACAAAATTTTAAGAGTTTCAGAAAGCAACAAAATTAGATCTTACCTTAAGACTACTCTAGGCTGGGTGTGGTGGCTCATTTCTGTAATCTCAGTACTTTGGGAGGCCTAGGCGGGCGGGCTCACTTTAGGCCAGGAATTCAAGACCAGCCTGGGCAACATAGTGAAACCCTGTCTCTAGTAAAAATACAAAAAATAGCCGGGTGTAGTGGTGCACACCTGTAGCCTCAGCCACTTGGGTGACTGAGACATGAGAATCGCTTGAACTAGGGAGGCGGAAGCTTCAGTGAGCCTAGATAGCCTCACTGTACTCCAGCTGGGGTGACAGAATGAGACTCTTTCTTCAATGAAAAAGACTATTCTAGACCTTATTTTCACAAAATTATGACTCAGTCTCTCAAATGCCATTGTCCAGTGCAGCACTGTCCAGTGCTGTAGCCACTAGCTACATGGGCACTTGAAATAGGGCCAGTGCAATTGAGGAACTACATTTTTAGTTTAATTTTAATAGATTACATTTAAATAGTGACATGTGCCTAGTGGCTACTGTATTGGACAGCATACTTCTAGTACCAGTGAATTAAGGAGTTCGAATGTAATTTCTAGTCAGTCTACCATGAGGAAAACTTTTTCTGTTTCCTTCTTCTGATTTATTTATTCCTTTATATCAGTATGGAGTCGTAGATTCTTGTGTTATTCAGTGAGTTATAATCTGTTACTTTGTTTTTTGACATGGAGTCTCACTCTGTCACCAGGCTGGAGTGCAGTGGCGCCATCTTTACTCACTGCAACCTTTACCTCCTGGGTTCAAGCGATTCTTCTGCCTCAGCCTCCTGAGCAGCTGGGACTACAGGCACGTGCCATCATACCCAGCTAATTTTTGTATTTTTAGTAGAGACGGTGTTTCACCATGTTGGCCAGGATGGTCTCAATCTCTTGACCTCCTGATCCACCCCCCTCGGCCTCCCAAAGTGCTGGGATTACAGACATGAGCCACCATGCCTAGCCGATCTATTACTTTTATTATTAATCTTGATGCTCAAATTGTCCCACATTTGGCTGATGAAACCACTTTCAGGTTTTTCTATGTACTTTTGATATGTCCCCATCATTCTAACTCAGTCATTTCTGGATGATTCATTTTAGAACTGGGTATATTACAGGCTCATGTATTTGCTCTGCCCAGCCCATAGAGTCCTTCATTTCTGTGAGGAGCCCTGGTTTCTCTTAGTGAAGGATGCCATTTAGACTTGCTTGGTGCTTGCTTGGTGTACTTATTGTATCATTGCTTCGAGGCCCTGTCACCTGAAAAGGCATTTTAATTGCTAATGGCTATTACATTGGGCAGTACAGATGTAAAATATTACCATCCTTGCAAAAAAGGAAAAAATTGAGTTACTAGAATTTAGGAATTCAGAGGCCCACTTGCCTGTCTTTACACAGTTAGTATTTAGCCTTCTGAGAAGGATGCAACTAGCTGGTGGTGGAGCTCTGGATAGAAGGAGCCCTGCTATAAGGATGCTGACCTCTTGCCATTTTTTTCTCTCCCTCTGAGGCCTCCCATTGGTAAACCAGAAGCAAACTGCCAAGGGAGTCTGAATAATTGAGTTGGCAGATTCTAGACCATGGTTTCTCAATCTTGGCAATGTAGACATTTTAGGCCAGGGGGCTGTCCTGTGCTGTGTAGGATGTTTAGTAACATTCCTAGCCTCCACAAAATTGATGCCAGTAGCCCTCCCTGTCCCGCTAATTGTTAGAACTGAGAGTGTCTCCATACGTTGCTGAGTGACCCCTAGGGGGCAAAATGGCCTCTAGTTGAGAACTATTTCCTAGACCCAGCAGAGGAGAGTGTGGAAGGGTGGGCTTGGAGCTGAGAAATGGTAGTAATAACTAACCACCACCTAATTTTACGTCAGATGTTCTTGAAATGTAGAGGAAGGGCAAAAGGATTAATGTTTATGGGCCTGTGATGATCCTGTAATGTAGAGAGATTATCCTTTTTCTTTTTTTTTTCCTTTTTCATTGTTGAGGAAAGCAAAGATCAGGTAAGCAGTCTCTTTATAGTCAGGCAGATTCAAATCCTGGTAAAGTTTATATTTGTTTACATGCTCTTGAAGTGTGTTGTTGAATTTTCTGGGTTGGTGTTATTGCCATACTATTTTTACATGGGTGAACTGTTTTTTGTGTGTTACATTTCAGTCATTCTTGATGCATTGTTAAGATGGATGCATTTTCTAGATGGTGCCCTGCTAGTGTCATACTGCTCGGAATCATGGCTAGACATTGTAAGTGGAGGAAAGAAGTGAATACTTATATTACAGTCAGTGTTAAAAAACTTTTAAATTTTGTTTTGTATACCTTGGTTTATTTGAGATTTGCTTCAAACTGTATAAGCACTATCCATTTTCCTCATTTTGTCTTTATGCTTAGTCCCTTCCTTCTTTGTTTTCCATATTATCATATATCACTCTCAGGGATACAAAGACATCCTCTCTCAGAGAAAGTCTCCCAAAGATCAGCTTATCCTAACCAACTGTTTACTATACCTTTCAGCTTGCATGTCTCATGATCACCTCAAACAAAACATGTCTAAAATCAGACTTGCATGCCTCCTAAGCCAGACATAAACCACGCCTCTTTTCCCTCAATGCTAGAGTCTTCTCTATTTTGTATTAATTATTCCTAGTCCTATCCAGAGTTTTATGTTTGTTGTAGGTCCCTTTATTTTAAAATCTGTGAAGAAACTGGAGCAGACATAAAGAAATGTAATTTAACAGTTGAAGGTAGGATTTCAGAGGACTTGCTAACATTTTAAATTGCTTAGCCTACAAAACAGGGGAAAGTGACTTAATTCTTGTCTGTGGTGAGTTTTTGAGACTGGATTTAGAATAACTGCTGTATATGTAGAGAACATTAGAACAAAGGGACGTGAAGTTATATTTCAGTGTTTTAGAGTGGACTTCAGGGACTGCTTGGTATGAAGAGTTGTGTCAGGGTGAGCCTGTTGTACTTCCCCAACTAGACACAAGTCATCTTTTATCATTTGTATATGTTTGGCTGTGTTTCTGTAAATCTCTATCTCTTAGTCTTCATATGGTTGCTAGAAATAGTAATGTTAAGTCAATGAGAAATGGTCCACACCAGATCTTTTCCGACCTCAATACAAAGAGCTGTCATGTACCTTACTTGACTGGGATTCTATCACAAATACATGTGCAGACATTTCTAGTTTAGATATTTAAAAAAACACATTTAGCAAGCAGTATTTTTTCAGCTCCCTCCTTATACATCTTGTGATACGTTAAGGATTTCCACTTTTCCTTTTTCTCAAACAATTACAGAAAGTCATCATAAGAGTGTTTAGCCCAGACGCAGTGGCTCACACTTGTAATCCTGGCACTTTGGGAGGCTGAAGCAGGTGGATCACAAGGTCAGCAGTTCAAGACCAGCCTGACCAACATGGTGAAACCCCATCTCTACTAAAAATACAAAAATTAGCCAGGCATGGTGACGCACACCTGTAATCCCAGCTACTCAGGAGGCTGAGGTAGGAGAATCACTTATCCCCAGAAGGCGGAGGTTGCAGTGAGCCGAGATCGTGCCACTACACTCCAGCCTGGGCAATAGAGCAAGACTCAGTCTCAAGAAAAAAAAAGAGTGTTTAAACAGTAGACCAAGAAGTCCCAAGCCAGTGGGGAGGGGCATTAACTGTGTTTCCCCTTTTCATGATTTGAAATGACATTATTGTCTTACATGAAGTGTGTTTTTCCAGAGGCCACTTATTGCTGTGCGTACATTATTAGCCAAGTATATGATGGGAAGGCTTTCTAAACAGCTCGGAGACCCTGTTATCAGTGCCCAGTGGTACACAGTCTTTGCATTGCCTGTAAGTTTTGCCTGTAATTTTCAAAAAGTTGAGAAAACACTGCTTTAGAGTAAGAACTTAACATAGTGACTTCACGTAGAGCTTTGTTTGGTGATCAACCTCTGAAAATAATTATCTGTAAGCACCTGTCCCAAGAGTGATTCCTCAAACTCAGAATTTGATTCCAGAGAAGTTACGTAATTGGTAGAATCTTCTTAGAAAATAAAAAGTCGAGGGAAAAACAATAAAACAAGGCATTAAATATATATCTCCATATCATAATAAATAAGAAGTTCTAAAGGCATCTACTTCTGGGGAAAAAAGGATTGTTATCAAAAGATATGCTTCAGTAGGCAACCCTTTATCTTAATCACTGGTTTGCCACTGAATGGCTGTGTGCCTTTGGAGCAAGTTACTTAGTGCCTGTGTGCCTCTATTTATTCATCTGTAAAAGAATCGGCATTTAAGGGACCAAATCTTTAGCAGATTAAAAATCATTACCTTCTTTAAAAGGGCTTGTCTTTTTTGGGAAAGTTGGAGTCTAAACCAAGCTCTCTCTGCCTTGCTCCCACAGACCTGCCTGCAGAATTTTCAAAACAGAGCAGTTTCTGCCTAGTAGTGTGCGTTGTTTAAAGCAACTAAACTGAATTGCACATGTATATGGAAATAGTGGTTTTGTGTGTGTGTGGGTGTGTGTGTGATTTTTTTCTAAACAGACATGAGGTCTCACTATGTTGCCCAGGCTGGTCTTGAACTCCTGGGCTCAAGCAATCCTCCCACCTCAGCCTCCCAAAGTGTTGAGATGACAGACGTGAGCCACCTCACCTGGCCTTATTTTTGGATTTTACATATAAAATTTTTATCACAAGACCATGGCTGACGGGATTCATTTCTTAAAAACCTGTTTCCCGTTAACCACCTTATTACACGTTAAAACTTGCAACCTAGTTTTCCTGGGCTGTTGTTGCCACCTGGTGGCTTCCTCCTAGAGGTATTAGGTGCAGCATTTTTACCTACTTAATTTTTTTTTTTTCTGCTGTAGAAAACAAGTACTCGTTGTTCAGGGCCTTCTTCCCCCAACCCCCACTTTCATTATTCAGTAATTCTTAACTTCAAGAAGGCTAGGAGGTGGAGGTTGCGGTGAGCCAAGATTGTGCCACTGCACTGCAGCCTGGGTGACAGAGTGAGACTCCGTCTCAAAAAAAAAGACTGGGCTGGGTGTGGTGGCTCACACCTGTAACCCCAGCACTTTGGGAGGCCAAGGTGGGTGGATCATGAGGTCAGGAGTTTAAGACCAGCCTGGCCAACATAATGAAACCCCACCTCTACTAAAAAAATATGAAAAATTAGCTGGACATGATAGCGGACGCCTGTAATCCCAGCTACTTGGGAGGGTGAAGCAGGAAAATTGCTTGAACCCAGAAGGCGGAGGTTGCAGTAAGCGGAGATTGGGCCACTGCACTCCAGCCTGGGCAACAGTGCGAGACTCCATCTCAAAAAAAAAAAAAAGTCTGTTATAGACACACATTTATCCCCTCTGCCTGTCTCTTCTTTTTGTGCTCTTATCTAATTAGTCTAGGAAAACGTCCCCTTCTGTTTTCATTTACTTCATTCATTCAACAGATGTTATTGAATCCCCACATTGTCCCAGGCACTCTTTATCCACCTCCTCTTCCTTCATTTTATGAGTCAGAAAATAGCTCTAATCATGGCTGAGTATAATAGTAGATTGAGTAATATAGAAGCTTCTCTATTTCCAGATAAGAGGCTCTGAAAGGCTGTTCCTAAGCTAACTCTGAGCAAGTCCATTGTTGCTAAGATAAGTTTCTGTTTTCAGAACAGGGATGCATTTCTACAAATAAGAGTGTAGATCAGTTCTTTAAAATCAAGCAAACCAATCACTTACTTTAAAGCGACCAAGTTCTACTCTACTGAAAACTTTTAGAAATGAATTAAACTTTCCTCTTTCATAAAGTTCATAAAGAACTCTTTAAATACAGTCTTTCAGCCATTTTTCCATTCACTTTGTTGAGCAGATTTCAGCCAGCTTTAAATCATCTATAGCCACAAAAGAAATTTTATCACACTTTCCACCTACCTCATGACTTTATGAAGATTGACAAAGTAATACATGTAAGTCATTAGGTACATAATTAAAAATGAAGGAACTTGCTATTAAACCACTAGAGAAGTGGCAAGAATTTTTATTCACTGCTGTATCCTCAGCAAATATTTTTGTTCACTGCTGTATCTTGGCATATTATAGATAATAAATAACAAAAGGATGGGTGGATGCTTTTTATTGTTACATATTACAGGAATTGCAGAATTCCACCTGAAAAAAATAGTAGAAAAGCCAGTTTCCAGTACAGAAAGTATAGTTTTAAATGTTTTAAATGCTGAATGAATGTATCAGTTTCAAGTAACACAACTGTGTGAAGAGAGGACACGTATTGGTAAACCTACTTACTAAGCTTCCCAGTTCTCTTGCTTCTGGATCTTGCTCTCCCACTTTTTCATTTCTCTTTCTCTGCTGTGGAATCTCTTTAGCTGTAGGTTTTCTCTTGAAGAGTATGTTTGTATGGGTATCGATACCCTATTTCTCTCTCCTCTTGAGTCTCTCCCTTAAACACATGGCATAGGTTTTTAAAAATGCACATATAGAGTTATAGGTATATTTCATAGATCTTTTTATTCTCTTCCTATTTCTAAAAATAAGGAGAGCTCTTTAAAAAAAAAAGCAGGCAGACTCTTAAGTTTCTTTTTATTTTGGCAAGGGATGATTTATATTTCCTCTGTGATTCTTAAGTAGAAGGTGGAAAAAGCTCTCCACTCCTGATCTAGGCTCCCAGTTTATGAAGCATGATAAACTTTGTCTTAGATTTCCTTCCTCCAGCAGTTTTACTTCTGGAAGTATCCTCTGACCAGTTTCTTTAAGCAAAATAATTCTGGCTACTTCTGCTTTTCACTGAGTTACTTATACTATAGTTCATCTTTTTTTTTTTTTTGGGAGATAAAGTCTCGCTGTATCATCCAGGCTGGAGCACTATGGCTTGATTTTTGGCTCACTGCAACCTCTGCCTCCCGGGTTCAAGTGATTCTGCCTCAGCCTCTTGAGTAACTGGGATTACGGGCACCCACTACTACACCCAGCTCATTTTTGTATCTTTAGTAGAGATGGGGTTTCACAGTGTTGGCCAGGCTGGTCTTGCGGTCTTGAGGTCTTGAACTCCTGACCTTAGGTGATCATCCCGCCTCAGCCTCCCAAAGTGCTAGGATTAGAGGCATGAGCTGCCACGCCCAGCCTAGTTCATCTTTTTTACTTGCTTTTGTGTTCATCTGAGATCCTCTTCTAAGGGTTGTACAGGTTTTCAGCTGCTTAAATACAGTCTCTTCTTGGAGATTGTCTTTATCATTTAATAGTATTGTTCTCTGTGCAGTTCTCAGTATCAAAATTATATAGCCTGTATGATACACACCCTTTTTTAAAAAAAAGTCACACTTGGAGAGATGCATGGGCCTTGAAGAGATAATATACAGACATTTCACAGAAGTAGAAAAGAGGGGCTGAGGTAGATACATCATGGGGTCAAGAGATTGAGACCATCTGGCCGACATGATGAAACGCTGTCTCTGCTAAAAAATACAAAACTTAGCTGGGAGTGGTGGCATGTGCCTGTAGTTCCAGCTACTCGGGAGGCTGAGACAGGAGAATCACTTGAACCCAGGAGGTGGAGGAGGTTGCAGTGAGCCTAGATCGCACTACTACACTCCAGCCGGGCAACAGAGCGAGACTCCATCTTAAAAAAAAAAAAAAAAGAACAAAAAGAGGATCTCCCTCCCCAAAGCCTCCCAAATCACATGGTAGCTAGAAGTCAAAATTGATTGTCAATGGCAAGTGCTATAAAATCCCAGGCCTTCAAATTCCAGATGGGGTTGACTTCCTGTTGTATTTTTTTTCCCTGTGTTTCTCAAGGGTAACTTGCCCTTTGTTGACCTTTTCTTTCCCATCAACTCTCTATTCCCTAGCTTAAAATTAATTCTATTAAAAAGTAAAAGGTATACCAACCTGAGATTTTCTCCTTTAAAAAGCCGTAGACAAATATTTAAAATCTCTTTTATTATTTTTTTTTAATAAGAAAGAAAAGACTACATGTTATTTCAGTGGCTTTTAAAAAATGTGTTCCCACTAGAGGGCCTCCTTTTCTCCTATTTTCGTTCATAGCTTTCATTTTTTTTACAGAACTGCTAAATACAAGATATATGCTGAGAATAGGAATGTGTTCAGATATAACTTTTTCAGATAGGTGATTGTCAGATATACACCATTTTTTTCATAGAGGTTTTACGTATGACATGTCAAAACTGGGTTAAACTATATTTCCTAGCATTTTCATTTCTCTTGCTGGGTGAACTTGATTGGATGGGGGATTACAAATGTAACACTGTAACCTTAAGATATAGCTTGTTCAGGTTACCATTTTACAAACCAGTGATTTCTCAACTTTTTAATGACACAGTATGACTAAGCTAGATTATTCAGTGATGGGTTGCACATGTTGTTATTTGGCTAACTCAGTTTTTGCAGAATATATGTAGTATAAGGTAAATGAATCCTAAATATTTTTTAATGTAATAGATCTCAGTGCTATCTAAACAACTAGTGGCTATTCAGCTTTGCCTCTCAAGGCATTAGTTTATTTTACAATATTTAACTGTCGTTTCTGTTATAATACTTCTCAGAACTTTGATTTATTTATTTATTTATTTATTTATTTATTTTTGAGATGGAGTCTCGCTCTGTCACCCAGGCTGGAGTGCAGTGGTGCTATCTCAGCTCACTGCAACCTCTGCCTCCTGGGTTCAAGCAATTCTCCTGCCTCAGCCTCCCGAGTAGCTGGGATTACAGGGCCTGCCACCACACCTGGCTCATTTTTGTATTTTTAAGAGATATGAGGTTTTAACCATGTTGACCAGGCTGGTCTTGAACTCCTGACTTCAGGTGATTTGTTTGCTTTGGCCTCCCAAAGTGCTGGAATTACAGGCATTAAGCCACTGCGCCTGGCCAGAACTTTCATTTTTAATCTTAAATACAGTGTACTGATGTCTCATCAGAAGTAACTTCATTCTTCTGGTGAAGGAATTTGTAATTTTACGTATGCCATGTATCTGTTCTGTTTCAGATTTCTCTGACTTCCTGATACCAGGTAGAGTCACTACTGTTAACCAAGGGACTGCAGCAAAGAGCTAACTTATTTCCTCCCGTAGGAACTTTAGATTACCTGTAGTTGACAGTAGCAGAGCAGGTTTTGTTAGTCTGTGTCATAAAATGACACAAATTCTGAGAGATATGCTTAGGAGGGCCTCTGTATTGAGTAAGAGTCATTCTAAGAGGGACAAGGGGCTACTATTGAGAAACTGAAAAAGCCAGTGCTTCTGTGCTTTTAGTTAGACACTTAGGTGGTATGGAATGAATGTTCTATAAAATTAAATATTAACTTTAACAAGTTTATGACAACAGAAGGAATTAAAGGGCAGAGCTGTCATAAACAAAATGAGAAAGGGTGATAGCAGGCTGTATGGAAAAACTGTTATGTTCTAAAACATTTTTACTTCCCCCGACTTCTTTATTTTTTTTTTTTGTAACAAAGTCTCCCTCTGTTACCCAGGCTGGAGTGCAGTGGCTCGATCTCAGCTCGCAGCAACCTCCACCTCCTGGGTTCAAGCGATTCTCCTGCCTCAGCCTCCTGAGTAGCTGGAACTACAGGAGCATGCCACCACACCTGGCTAATTTTTTGTATTTTTAGTAGAGACAGGGTTTCACCATGTTAGCCAGGATGGTCTTGATCTCTTGACTTCGTAATTCGTCTGCCCAAAGTGCTGGGATTACAGGCATGAGCCACCACACCCTGCCCCGACTCATTCATAGTACACTAATCACCAAAAAAACCTCTGTAGCATGCCTGCCACATAGATTATTATTAATAAAGTGAATCTTATGTTGTAAGAAACCCTGCTGTAAACTTACCTAATGTTTGACTTAAGAGTGTGTGTGTGTGTGTGTGTGTGTGTGTGTGTGTCTATGTGTCTATTTGAAATACTGACCTTGAATCATAAAAGGCCTTTCAGTGTTTGAGAAGCTAGAAAACATATATTACAGAAATGATTCCATCAAAAATAGATAGTAATTAAAAAAAAAAAAACTCCTGTTTCCTGTTTAAAGGGCTTATAGTTACAGAACTCTAGCTGGGTTTAAGTGAAGCCTGAGACTACCACCGCCCATTCTTTATGTCGGCCATTTAGGTAGCTTTGAATTAAATCACAGGCGTAGACCGAGCAAGGGCTAAGTATCAGCATCTTTTTACTGAAAGATATACTGTTTGGCAGTATCACCATGCACAGATGCCTTAAGCTTTGTTCACCTTTACTTGCCAGTAGGCATCCCCACCTCAGAAAGAAAAGGCAAGCCACACACCAAAAAGTTTAGAGCTGGATTTACCTTCCTGGCACCTAAATTCACACTACAGTTGTTTGTCAATACTATTATACCATCATATTAAACTTTTGTGAACCTAAATAGGTATCTCCTCCCATTAATTATTTTTAGTGTTATGCTTAAAGCATTGTCATGCATGGAAACTATGTTTTGTTTTGTTTTGTTTTGTTTTTATTTGAGATAGGGTCTCACTCTGGCACCCAGGCTGGAGCGCAGTGGCCCAATCTCGGCTCACTGCAGCCTCAACCTCCTACACTCAAGCAGTCCTTTCCCCCTCAGCCTGGGTAGCAGGGACTACAGGCACTCAGCACCACACCTTGACTACTTTCTGTATTTTTTTGTAGAGACAAGGTTTCTCCATGTTTTCCAGGCTGGTCTCAAATGCCTGCATTCAAACTATCTGTCCCGCTTGGTCTCCCAAAATGTTGGGATTGATTACAGACCTGAGCCACTGCACCTGGTGTGGAAGCTATTAATACTTTCTTTGCCCACACTATCCTTCACTGCTTTATTTTTCTCCATGGCACTTATCTTCACCATCCTCTACAACATTTTTTCTTTTTTTTTTTTTTGGAGTCAGGGTTTGCTCTGTCTCCAGGCTACAGTGCAGTTGCATGATCATAGCTCACAGCAGCCTCGACCTCTGGGCTGAAGCAATTCTCCCACCTCAGCCTCCTGAGTAGCTGGGACTACAGGCATGCTCCACCACACTTAGCCAACTTTTGTTTTTATGCTTGTCTTCACCCACTAACTGTTAGTTTCTTGGGGGCAGGGCTTTGTTTTGTTCATTGCTGTATCCCCAGCACATAAAACATATTACATATTATATAATTAGTATTTGTTGAATTTGCTGAAAAATTGCTGCCATGATGCCATCGTTTGGCTCTCATTGTAAGTTGATCAGGGAGTCTTGGTACAGCGCTGGAGATCTCAGGATCTTGAAGGATATTTTGAAAACTAATTTAAAAGGTTGTGTATATTATTGTGATTAAATTCTATTCTAAGGAAGTGATAAAATAATCTTACTGCATCTGAATGAAACAATGTTGCCACATTAAAATTTAGGACTTTCATGTTTTTTTTTTCTCATTTCATTCTCGTAGCAAACTTCATAGATGAAGAAAAATTGAGCAGAGAACATTATTTGTCTAAGTGCTCATTGTTAATGGCTAAGTAATAACAGGGAATCCCATGTTTGTTTTTTAAAATAAAAACATACTCATTCAACAAACATTAAGAATCTACATCCTAGGCCGGGCTTAGTGGCTCATGCTTGTAATCCTAGTACTTTGCAAGGCTGACGCAGGCAGATTGCTTGAGTCCAGGAGTTTGAGACCAGCCTGAGCAACATGGTGAAACCCCATCTCTACAAATAAATACAAACATTATGCGGGCATAGTGGTACACACTGGTAGTCCCAGCTACTCAGGAGGCTGAGGTAGAAGGATTGCTTAAACCTGGGAGATCGAGGCCGTGGTGACCCAACACTGTGCAACTAGACTCCAGCCAGGGTGACTGTGAGACCTTGTCTCAAAAAGAAATCTACAGTCTGCCAAAACTATGCTGGTTTTCCAATTTTCCACCTTGAATTGACAGCCCAAAGGTTATTGTAAACAATTCCAGCTTTGCTTTCTATTTTTGTTTGTTTGTTTGTTTGGAAGGAAGGAAGGAAGGGACTTGTAAAAATAAAATATTGGTTGGATATATGAGAATTTTCATAAAATAAATGCAAAAGAGAAGAATGGATCCAAGATCCTCTTGGCCAGATGTAAAAAGGTTATCTTTCAAGATCCCTAAAAGCTCCACATACTCCTCTCCTCATCCCCTTACCCGCTAGAGGGAGCCACTGACCAAAATTTTATCATTCTCTCGTTTTCCTTTTATAGTTTTACTACATGTTTGATTTCCTAAACTAGATACTGGTTTTCAACTTTATACTATATGTATTCTTTGAGACTTCCTTTCACTCATCTGAGACAGTTATTCTTACCTGTTGCTGTGATTCATTCTTTTTCTAGTTCATTCTGTGAATATTGGAACTGTTGAGCCTTTGAATCTTAATAGCCTTTTTAAAATTCAGTTACAAAAACTGCCGGCAACATTCTTCCACATTCTCTAGGTGCACACAGACAAAAGATTCCCCAGGGAATGTATTTAAGAGTGAAATTATAATATCATTGGAAGTATATGTGTTTAACTTGACTAAAATATGAACAAATTTTTCAAAGTGGTTGTGCTGATACGTACTCCCACCAGCAGGGTATAAGCACTTCTGCTGCCCTTTATCTTCACTAGCATTTGATATCATGAAACTTGTAGTTTCTCACAGATGTTAATCACGAACTTCTTTGATGACCAATGAGATTGAGCATCTTTTCATATGTTTACTGGCCATTTATGTTTGTTGTTCTTTGATTGCCCTTTGACAGGTTTCTCCAGTTTTCTATTGAGTGTTCATTATTTACTTACTGAAACGTAAGAGTTTTTTATAATGCATTCTGAATAACAAACTTTTGTCTGTCATGTATATTGTACATATCACCAGTTTCTGAACCTTGTGTTTTCAATCATTGTAGGCTGTTAGAAGATGAAGAAAAAGTCTTAATAAAGTTGAATTTATCTCTTTATGATTTGAAGAGAGAGAATGTGTGTGTGCGCGCGCACGCATGTGTTTCAGAGAAAGATTTAAGAAATTGTTTTCTACTTTAGGTTCATAAAAATAATCTGTATTGCCTTCTAGAGACATTTTTTATTGTTCTTTCGAATCTGTCTTTAAACCATCTGGAATTGATTTTCTATTTACATGGGATGTGGGGAAGAGATCTAATTCTGTTTTCCCCACATACAGATAATCACCTATTCAGCACCATTTATTGTCCGTTCCCTTCTTTTCTCAGTGTTCTTTAGTGATTGCTATGGGCTTTCCATTCTATTCTGTAGGCCAGTTTGTCTCTACGCTGGTGCCATTCCATCTTGTTATTATATCTTTATTATTTGTTATTGTGTTATTTATTATTTATTAGTGTAGCTCTTGATATGTAAAACAAGTCCTTCTATCTTGTTTTTCTTGGGAGCATCTTGACTGTCCTTGGCCCTTTTTGTAACTTGCATCAAAATTTGCGTCAGCTTATCATGTCCCACAAAAAAATTCTGTTTAAATTTTGGTTATAATTGTATTGAATCCACCAATCAATTGATGTTTTGTTACGAACGTCAATTATTTAGTGTCTTTGAATGCATTTTTACTAATTTGCTTCATAAAGGGCTGCCTATCTTTAGTTAGATTTATTTAGAAGCACTTTTTAAAAATGCTATTGCAAGTGGTGTATTTTTTTATTGTGGTAAAATATACATAGCATAAAATTTGTTTTAACCCCTTTTAGGTGTATAATTCAGTAGCATTAAGTATATTCACATTCTTGCAACCATCACCATTGTCCATCTCCAGAATTTTTCCATTATCCCAAACTTGAAAATTCTGTATCTACTAAACCCTAACTCCCCATTCTCCCTTTCCTCCAGTTTCTGGTAACCACTGTTCTACTTTCTTTCTCTTTGATTTTGACACATCTAGATGAAATCATAAATGACTTTTTTTTTCCTGAGATGGAGTCCCGCTGTGTCACCCAGGCTAGAGTGCAGTGGTGCGATCTCGGCTCACTGCAACTTCTGCCTCCCGGGTTCAAGTGATTCTCTTGCCTCAGACTCCTGAGTAGCTGGGATTACAGTCACACACCACTATGCCCAGCTAATTTTTTTGTAATAAATGACATATTTTTAATAATATGTTTTTCTATCTGTTTTGCAATGAAGAAAATCAATACTTTATTTAAATGGTCTCTAACAGCCTTGCTTACTGCTTAATTCTAATAACTTAGCTGTATTTGAGTTTTCAACATAAGCAACATATCACATGTGAATAAAATTTCCTACTATGAAACCCATCCACTGAATTTTACATTTTAACTTTTTTTTTTTTTGAGACGGAGTCTCTCTCTGTCACCCAGGCTGGAGTGCAGTGGCCCAATCCCACCTCACTGCAGCCTCCACCTCCTGAGTTCAGGTGATTCTTCTGCCTCAGGCTCCCAAGTAGCTGGGATTACAAGCACCTGCCACCACGCCCAGCTAATTTTTGTATTTTTAGTAAGATGGAATTTCACCATGTTGCCAGGGTGGTCTTGAACTCCTGACCTCAGGTGATCCACCCGCCTCGGCCTCCCAAAGTGCTGGGATTACAGACATGAGCCAGTGCACCCAGCAAATTTTACCTTTTTTTTTTTTTTTTTAACAAATAGAGATGATGAGATCTGTGTTGCCTCAGCTGGTCTCAAACTCCTAGCCTTGAGCAGCCCGCTTGTCTCAGTCTCCCCAGGTGTTGGGATTATAGGTGTGAACTATGGTACCCAGACCTGTTCAAGCTTCTTTCTTTCCTTTCTTTATTACTATTTTTTTCTTTTTTCAAACAGGGTCTTGTTACCTAAGCTGGAGTGCAGTGGTGTGATCATGGCTTACTGCAGCCTTGAGCTCTGGCCTCAAGCATTCCTCCCACCTCAACCTCCCAAGCAGTTAAGGCTACAGGCACAGGCCACAAGTGGCCCAGCTAATTTTTAAATTTTTTTTTGTGGACAGGGTCTCTCTCTGTTGCCTAGGCTGGTCTTGAACTCTGGGCCTCAAGCCATCCTCCTGTCTTACCTTCCCAGAGTGCTTGGGATTACAGTTGTTAACCACCACGCTCAGCTATTTCTTTTAACAGGTCAAGAATTATTTGATATGAAATTCTGATATGAACTCATGACTGTCTGATTCTGCTACTCCTGCTAGTTCTGATGGTGCTTTTTTTGTATGCGTTTTATGATATAAATTATGAACTTATTCCTTGGATGTTTATTTATGCCAGATGTTTGGTAGCAATTCTAATTTAAGACTACTTAAAATTCTTGATCCAAGTTCTTTGGAACCATTGGTGGAATTTGGGCTATAAACCCATGGGGACTGGTTTGTGGTTATGGCTTTTTGTTATTTTGTGCCCCCAGAGCAGGGGGTCTTCACTAGGGCAATTTTTGTAATCCCCTAAGGAGGATTTCTAGCCCACCCAGGCATTGAGAGTATATTAGGGTCTTGGTTTTATGAGGAATCTTCTGTTAATTACCCCACCTTCAGTAGGCCTTTGTCCTGCAATGTTGTGGAACTTAAGCTCAGATTTTTACCTGCTTTGGCAAATATCCTCATGGTGAAAAGCCCTCTTCAGTGCTTCCAGGTACCAGTTCCTCTTTCTCTTGGTTTTTACCTTCTTGCTGACTTATCAAGGCATTTTTTTGGGGGAGGGGGTGTTACATTTTATCAGTCATTTTACTTTATTTTATTTATTTATTTATTTATTTATTATTGTGAGACAAGTCTCTGTCCCCCAGGCTGGAGTGTAGTGACGTGATCTCGACTCACCGCAACCTCTGCCTCCTGAGTTCAAGCAATTCTCAGCCTCCTGAGTAGTTGGGATTACAGGCACCTGCCACCACGCCTGGCTAACTTACGTGTTTTTAGTAGAGACGGGGTTCCACCATGTTGGCCAGGCTGGTCTCAAACTCCTGACCTCAAGTGAACCACCTGCCTTGGCCTCCCAAAGTGCTGGAATTACAGGCATGAGCCACCGCACCCGGCCTGTATCAGTCATTTTAAATTATTTTCATTTGGAGTATATATCAGAGTAATGAATTCACCACATGGCTGAAAATTCCCATATCATTTTACTGTGTCATTTCTAGTCATTTTGGAAAGGATATATGAGGTTAAATGAGCACCTGAAACATTTATAAAAATGAAATCAAGAGTGGCTTTTTACAGCTGCTAACTAAAGATATTTCTTTTTTTATAGGTGTCAGCTGTGATGCATGTTTAAAAGGAAATTTTCGAGGTCGCAGATATAAGTGTTTAATTTGCTACGATTACGATCTTTGTGCATCTTGTTATGAAAGTGGTGCAACAACAACAAGGCATACAACTGACCACCCAATGCAGTGCATATTAACAAGGGTAGATTTTGGTAAGTAATGAAAAATTTAGTGAATTACATTATTTAGAATTTTATGTATGGGTGAAGAAGTAAAGGCAAAGTGTTCTAAAACTCTCCAGCAGCAAACCATGAGGCTCCCAATTCACTAAAAATGAAATAAATCTTACTTTTATATTCTAAGTAATTCTGTCTCTTCATCTGAGTCATAGTTTACTTGTTTAAAAAAGCCATTCAGAAATACATACAACTGACAAGGTATGAAGTAGAAGAGTACTTTAGTCAAGAGGAAAATACAGTCTGTCTTCTCTTCTTGCTATTAAAACACAAGTAATAGCTCCTTTTTTTTTTTTTTTTTTTTTTGGAGACAGAGTCGTGCTCTGTCATCCAGGCTGGAGTGTAGTAATGCAATCTCAGCTCACTGCAACCTCCACCTCCCAGGTTCAAGCGATTTTCCTGCCTTAGCCACCTGAGTAGTAGCTGGGACTATAGACACGTGCCACTACGCCCAGCTAATTTTGGTATTTTTAGTAGAGATGGGATTTCACCATATTGGTCACACTGATCTTGAACTTGTGATCTGCCTGCCTCGGCCTCCCAAAGTGCCGGGATTACAGATGTGAGCCACCATGCCCAGCTGTGGTTTTTTTGTTTTTGTTTTTTTTTGTTGTTTGTTTGTTTTGGAGATAGAGCCTCACTCTGTTGCCCAGGCTGGAATGTAGTGACACAATCTCAGCTGACTGCAACATCTGCCTCCTGGGTTAAAGCAGTTCTCATGCCTCAGCCTCTTGAGTACCTGGGACTACAGGTGTGTGCCACCATGGCCAGCTAATTTTTTTGTATTTTTAGTAGAGATGAAGTTTCACCATGTTGGCCAGGCTGGTCTTGAACTCCTGACCTCAAGTTATCCACCTACTTTGGCCTCCCAAAGTGCTGGGATTACAAGTGTGAGCCATCATGCCTAGCAGTAATACCTCTTGTAGTGACCAGAAAGCAGATTGTTGGCTGGATGTGGTGGCTCACACCTGTAATCCCAGTACTTTGGGAGGTTTAGACGGGTAGATCACTTGACCCCAGGAGTTTGAGACCAGCCTAGGCAACGTGGTGAAAACCCTGTCTCTGCCCCCTTCCCCCCAAAAAATAAAATAAAATTAATAATAAAATAATAATAAAAATACAATAGCTTAGCTGGATGTGGTGATGCACATACGTCTGTAGTCCTAGCTACTTAGGAGGCTGAGATGGGAGGATCATGGGAGCCCAGGAGGTCGAAGCTGCAGTGAACCCTGATTGGGCCACTACACTCCAGCCTGAGCAACAAAGAGAGATGCTGGACAACAAAGGGAAGAAAAGCAGATTGTTTGTACAGTTCATTAGAAGACTTTGTCTGTAAGAAAATGTATAAATGTTTCATACTATAATTTTTTTGAGATGGAGTTTTACTCGTCATGCATAATGAAGTGGCATAATCTTGGCTCACTGCAGCCTCCACCTCCTGGGTTCAAGCTATTCTCCTGCCTCAGCCTCCCGAGTAGCTGGGATTATAAGCGCCCAGCACCAAGCTCAGCAAATGTTTGTAGTTTTAGTAGAGATGAGGTTTCACCATGTTGGCCAAGCTGGTCTTGAACTCCTGATGGGTGATCCACCCACCTGTGCCTCCCAGAGTGCTGAGATTACAGACATGAGTCATCACGCTTGGCCTCATGCTATAATTTCTTACCTAGCCAACACTTATTTGTCCTTTTTATTTCAGCCATCCTAGCAGTTGTAAAATAGTATCTCAGGTGGTTTTGATTTATAGTTCTCTGAAATAAAATTATGTGGAGCATCTTTTCTTGTGCTTATGGGCCATTTATATATCTGCTTTGAAGAAATATCAGGATCCTTTGCCCATTTTTTAATTGGATAATATGTCTTTGTTATTGAATTGTAATAGTTCTTTATTCCATTTGTAAGTTTCTTATCTGATAGATAATTTGCAAAAATTTTCTCCCATTTTGTGGGTTGTGTTTTCACTTTCTTGGTGGTGTGCTTTGAAGCACAAAAGTTCTAATTTTGATAATGTCCCATTTATGTATTTTTTTCATTTGTTGTGCGTTTGGTGCCATATCTAGAAAACCACGGCCTAATTCAAAGTGACGAAGATTTAAACCAGTATGTTCTTCTAAGAGTTTTATAGTTTTAGCTCTTACATTTAGATCTTTGATCCATTTAGAATTAATTTTTATATATGAAATGAGGTTTAAAGGGCCAGTTTTATTCTTTTGCATGTGAATATTCAGTTGTCCCAATATTTTTTGTTGAAAAGACTATTCTTTTTTGTTTGTTTTGTTTTGTTTTTTGAGATGGAGTCTCGCCCGGTTACCAGGCTGGAGTGCAGTTGTGCAATCTTGGCTCACTGCAACCTCCATCTCCCAAGTTCAACCGATCCTCCTGTCTCAACCTTCTAAGTAGCTGGGACTACAGGTTCACGCCACCACACCCTGCTAATTTTTTTGTATTTTTAGTGAAGATGGGGTTTCACCATATTGGCCTGGATGGTCTCAATCTCTTGACCTCATGATCTGCCCACCTTGGCCTCCCAAAGTGTTGGGATTACAGGTGTGAGCCACCACACCTGGCCTGAAAAGACTGTTCTTTACCCAATGCATTGTCTTGGCACTCTTGTTGAAAATAAGTTGACTATAAATGAGGGTTTATTTCTAGACTCTTAAATCTATTCTGTTGTCTGGTGTTTCTTTTGGTGGTTTTTTTTTTTTTTTTTTTTAAAGGTTCTCACTCTGTCACCCAGGCTGGAGTGCAGTGGTGTGATCTTGGCTCACTGCATCTTCCACTTCCCAGGCTCAAGCAGTCCTCCAGCCTGAGCCTTCCAAGTAGTTGGGACCACAAGTGCAAGCCACCACGCCTGGCTAATTTTTTTATTTTTTATGGGGTTTTGCCACGTTGCCCAGGCTGGTGTCAAACATCTGAGCTCAAAGTAATCTGCCCATCCCAGTCTCCCAAAGTGCTGAGATTACAGGTGTGAGCCACCATGCCCAGCCTATATGTTTGTCTTTATGCCAGTACTACACTGTCCTGATTTCTGTAGCTTTATAGTAAGCTTTGAAATCCAGAAGAGTGAGCGTCTTCCAACATTGTTCTTTTTCAAGATTATTTTGGGTATTCTGTGTCCCTTTCATTTCTGTATTGTAGAATCAGCTTGTCAGTTTCTGCAAAGAAGCCAACTAGGATTTGAGTGCGATTCTGTCAAATCTGTAGATTAGTTTAGAGAGTATTGCCATCTTAATAATATTAAATCTGCTAATCCATGAACATGGGATATATTTCCATGTATGTAGGTCTTCCTTTATTTCTTTTGACAAACTTTTGTAGTTATCACAGTGAGTTTTGCACTTCCATTGAATTTATTCCTAAGAATAGATGGTCCCCAGTTTTTCATGGTTCCGTGTATGATTTTTTGATCTTACGGTGGTGCAAAAGCAGTACATGTTCAATAGAAACGGAACCTTAAGTACATACAACCATGCTGTTTTTCATTTTCAGTGCAGTGTTCAATAAGTTACATAAAATAGGCTTTATTAGGTGATTTTGCCCAACCATAGGGTTACATAAATGTTCTGAGCACATTTAACGTAGACTAGGCTAAACTATGATGTTTGGTAGGTTAGGTGTATTGAATGCATTTTCAACTTAAAATGAGTTGTATCAAGTTTATTAGGACATAACCCTATTGTAAGTCAAGGAGCATCTGTGTTCTTTTTACTGTTGTAAATGGAATATTATTTTACTTATTTATTATTTTGAAATGGGTTCTCTGTTGCCTAGGCTGGAGTGCAGTGGTGCTATCATGACTCATTGCAGCCTCAGTCTCAGGCTCAAGTGATCTGCCCATCTCAGCCTTTCGAGTAGCTGGGACCACGTGCACATGCCACCACAGCTGGCTGAATTTTTAATTTTTTGTAGAGGTGAAATCTTGTTACATTGCAAATGCTTTTCTCAAAATCCTGGGCTCAAGTGGTCCCTGCCTTGGCCTCCAAAAGCATTGGGATTATGAGCATGAGCCACCATGCTCAGCTGTTTTATTATTTTTATTTTTGGATGGTTTATTGCAACTGTATAGAGAGATGATATTTTTGCATATAGATTTTATATCCTACAATGTTACTGAACTTGTTTATTCATTCCAAGAGGTTTTTATGGTTTTTTGTTTGTTTGTTTGTTTTCTTTGAGATGGGGTCTCCCTCTGTTGCCCACGCTGGAGTGCAGTGGAAAAATCTCGGCTCACTGCAACCTCCACCTCCCATGTTCAGGCGATTCTCCTGCCTCAGCCTCCTGAATAGGCGGGATTACAGGCATGCATGATGACGCCCAGCTACTTTTTTGTATTTTTAGTAGAGGTGGGGTTTCACCAGTTGGCCAGGCTGGTCTCAAACTCCTGACCTCAAATGATTTACCCGTCTTCGCCCTCCCAAAGTGCTAGGATTATAGGTGTGAGCCACCGCGCCTGGCCCCAAGAGTTTTTTAGTGGATTCCTTAGGACTTTCTAGGTCATGTCATCTGCAAATAAAGATCATTTTACTTCTTCCTTTATATCTAGATGCCCTTCGTTTACTCTGGATAGATCCTCCAGTAAAATACTAAATAGAAGTGGCAAGAGTGGATACCCTTGTCTTGTTCTGATCTTAGGGGAAAGCATCCAGTCTTTGACCAGTATATTTGCTAAGTTTTTGGTAGATGCCCTTTATCAGAGAGGAAGTTTCATTCTTTTTAATACATTTATCACCAGCTACTCCTAATCCACCTGACAAACCTTGTGCCAATACTAAATGATCAATATATACATAATGCATAAAAACTTTTATAATTTAAATCTGAAAAATGAATATGAACAAATCTATCATGTATTAAACACTTTCTTCCATTTTCTTTTCTCACAAAAGCTCTCTTAAATTTGTTGTTTGTTTTATGCTAAATAATCAAATAATCCTTTGTAGTGGCATGACATACTGAATATACTTTCATTTTATTTTATGTTTCTGTCTTAACTCTTTTTTCTCTTACTATAAGAAAATCCTTGAAATTAGATAATTTCTAAAGGAAAGGGTTCTGTTTAGCTCACAATTCTGGAGGCTAGAAGGGCCAAGATTGGGCGGCTGCATCTGGTCAGCTTCTGGTGAGGGCCTCATTCTGTGTCATAACATGGCAGAGAAGCAGAAGGGGAAGTGGGCACATGCAAAGAGACCAAACAGTTGTAAGTGACAGGCAGCCTCACTTTAAAACAGCTCACTCTCGAGGGAACTAATTCAGTCCTGGGAGAGCAACAACTCCCTTTTGAGATAAGGACCACCTAAAGACACCACCTTCCAACACCACCTCATTGGGGACCAGGCCACAGCATGAGGTTTGGTGGGGACAAACCAAATTCAAACCATAGCAGATACCTAATGGAAAAAATAGACTTATTCCTTGAGATACACATATGAAGTGAACAGATTATTCCCACAGACTCTAACTGGTTAGTTTTCCAGTAACCCAGTTGTGTGACATATTTTGTGACAGGCCAGGCATGGTAGCTTATGCCTGTAATCCCAGTATTTTGGGAGGCCAAGGTGAAAGGATCATTTGAGCCTAGGAGTTCAAAACCAGCCTAGCCAACATACTGGGACCCCATCTCTACAAAAAAATTTTTTTAATTAGCCAGGCGTGATGGCACACACCTATAATTCACTTATGTGGGAGGCTGAGGCAGGAAGATCATATAAGCCCAGATACTGAGTCTGCAGTGAGTTGATTGTGCCATTGTGCTCCAGCCTGGGCGACAGAGTAAGACCTTTTGTCAAAAAAAATTTTTTTTTTAATTTTGTTGGAACTACCTTAAGTTAGCATTTACAAAATATTGAAATGTTTAGGATCCTTCCTGCTCTAAGAGCAGCATGTAGATACATCTGGGAGTTCTCATATTGATCATGGTTGTATGTTCTTTCCCTCTGAGCACTTTTGTTCTTGTTGCATGATAGACCCTGCTGATTTTTTCTGTTGGTATTAGTGTTGCCACGGTATGTACAGATAAAGATAAAATAAATTACAATAAAACTAGAGCCAGGTGTGAAATGAGCGATGTTTCAGATAAATGAAGGAGGATGGAGTTGTTGCTTAGTTCTTTCTTAAAGCTGTGTATCTGGAGAAGGAATTTTGGAGGAATACCATGAAGTCCTCCTGAGAATAAGGATATTACAAATGTGAACAGGTACCTTAGCAGTCCTTGACTAAGTGAGGTTGTTGAATATTTTAGGCACACTTTCTTTTGGAGTGCAGTGGCACGATGTCAGCTCACTGCAACCTCTGCCTCCCGGGTTCAAGTGATTCTCCTGGCTCAGCTTCTGGAGCAGCTGGGATTACAGGCACCTGCCACCATGCCCAGCTAATTTTTGTATTGTTAGTAGTCATGAGGTTTCACCACATTGGCCCGTCTGGTCTTGAACTCCTGACGTCAAGTGATCCACCCACCTTCGCCTCCCAAAGTGCTGGGATTACAGGCCTGAGCCACTGTTCCTGGCCCACGCTTTCTTTTTTATATTATTGTACTATATGATTACATTTTTATATGTTTAAAAACTAATATTCCTCAATGCAATTATGCTTTATTTTTCAGATTTATACTATGGTGGGGAAGCTTTCTCTGTAGAGCAGCCACAGTCTTTTACTTGTCCCTATTGTGGAAAAATGGGCTATACGGAGACATCTCTTCAAGAGCATGTTACTTCTGAACACGCAGAAACATCAACAGAAGTGGTAAGTGAAGCAGCAGCCTTATGACTAAAATGATGTTGTAAAGTACATTATTTCTAACATTAATGAAGCTAGGTCACTTTCATCTACTTCTTGCTCAGTGTACTGATACTGTTTGCATAATTATTAAAATCATCTTTTAACAGCAAATTTTATACATCATGGGAGGCTGCATTTTTGCAAAATAATACCCTGTACTGTCCACACCAGGTTTCTTAACCTATAGCTAAAACCACAGCATGTTGTCTTGACCAAATTCAGGAGCCCTTTATTCAATGCACTGTGAAAGATTAAAAGGACAGCAGTCTGCAGTGCATTTCTTGTTATAGTATCCTTGCTATCTGCTTAGTTTTTCTTCTACAAGGAACTTTACAAGAAAATTTTAAAAACTTTGGTAGTATCATAATAATCCATTGTCACATCTCATTGTATCATATCGCTGATCTTACCTGGTTTTCATCAGATCACATCTCTTGCTTCCTAGGTCAAAGCTCTGGGGTCCCTAGAAGTTCTTCCTATCCTGATCTTTCCAGTGGCTAAAGGCCATGGACCCAGAATAATACACAAAGAAAGTCTTACCTTGAAAGCTTTTTGGAGTTTTCACTTGACATCTGAGTCAGCATGCATCCACCTTCAAGAAATGATAAAGTACACCTAAAAGAGTCTCTCCCCCACCTCTTTACCATTGATAATAATAGGTAAAGTGAAGGTTTTGTATGGAACCTATAGATAATGAATTGGGAGAATTTTGTTACAAGTAATTGCACATTGCATCAACTAATAGGCCCCTAAATGTACTCAAAACAAATTAATTGAAACCCAGAGAAATAAAGTAGCATGCTCAATGGCGTATAGCCTAGTAAGGGGCAGGAGTAGGTGTTTGGACTCAGCTAGAGTCCCTCTGGGGTTCCAGAGTCTCTACTTAACTCTGCTACAGCTATGCATAAAATACAGGTTTACTTTTATTCGCATTGACACTGCTAATTTGATGCTTGAAGTTGTTATAACATTTATAGTTCAAACAGTAGGTAAATTTACTTTATATAGAACTCAAGCCAAATTTTACCGTCTTAACAGCTCAGAAATGCTCTGATCTTGCACCTAGGAGAGCCTCAAACTACAGTTGTCACATTTTACTACTGTTCTTAGTTTGTTCTTTTTATTCTGTAAAGTGACTTTGCTGCCTTTTGATACAGTCCCACATACCAGTATGAAGAATCCTGACTCAGTTGCATCTCCATAATGGTGGTTGTGCAAAACTTTCAATCATTTTTCTTTGATTTAATTTTTGTTAAGTTTGAGTCCTTTACCTAAATACAATAAGGCAAACATAGGGTTCTTACTGTAAATTAGGCATCCTTAAAATCATTATCAGACTGTGCACAGTGACTCATGCCTGTAATCCCAACACTTTGGGAGGCTGAGGCAGGAGCATCGCTTGAGCCCAAAAGTTTAAGATCAGCCTGGACAACAAAGTTTAAATTTAAAGATTAGCTGAATGTGGTGGCACATGCCCATGGTCCCAGCTACTTGGGAGGTTGAGGTGGGAGAACTGCTTGAGCTCAGGAGGTTGAGGCTGCAGTGAGCCATGATTGTGCCATTGCACTGCACTGCAGCTTGGGTGACAGAACAAGACACCATCTCCAAAAAATAATAATTATTATCAGCCGGTAGGCCCTAATATGGTATTTTCATCACCCCACAGGGGCAAGGCAACTACCCAGTTTTCCATATCCTTGCCTCTGGTTGTTTTTTTGTTTTTTGTTTTTTTCTCCCCAAGAGTAAATTCTCAGAATTTATGTATCTGGCATATCTGATACACAGTTTGAAAATTAAATGCTCACCACCTACAAATGGTTTCATGGTCTGTTTCTCGTGAGTTGCGTTTATGCCGTCATTAAGTTTCCTGGCTTTTGGTACATAGCCTAAGGCAGTTGTCACTCTGTATTTTCATAATGGTTTCTGTGGAATCTTTTAAGGATTTATCTTTCTTCATTAGCCCTTAGTCTTTGCATGAGTACCATATCGGCCTCTGTTCCCACCCATACCCCAGACATTTCAAAGTGAAAAGTGGCAAGCAAATAAGAATCTTTGATATAAAAGTACAGGATTTCTTCAGGTCATGTGGGTCAAGTCCTAGAGGCAGGGCTGGCATTCAGCAGGTACGCCCAAGTGTAGCATGCTGACTGGTGTCCATTTTGAAGGATTGATGCCTATGCCATACCAGTTGTTAAGTGGTATGAATGCCTCTCTGTACATATGTGAAACATATTATCAGCTCCAGTGTGCTACAGTTATATGTAAATGTCCAGGTGACATTAATGTGTGTCCCCTCTCACCCCTTAATGTTTTGCATTTTTAAATTAGGGAATTCAAGAGTGATTTACATCATTTTGGTTTGGGGGATTATATCTACACAACAACTTGCTGTATCTCCTTTTCTATTCCTCTTAACATGTTCCTTTCTGAATGCTCTGTTTGCTGTCTTGCTTTGTCCACGTTACCTTCATGTGTCTTCTAGACCAGGCCAACCCCTGGTCCACGGACGGATCATGGCCTGTTAGGAACCACGCCACAGAGCAGGAGGTGGGCAGTGGGCCAGCGGGCATTTCCACCTGAGCTCCGCCTCCTGTCAGATCAGCAGCATCATTAGATTCTCACAGGAGCACAAGCTCTTTTGTGAACCGCTTTCTGATTTCTTTGGAATTATTTTTCAGTATAGCTAAATTATATAATATTATTTCAAGTTTTATGAATTCCCAAGATGTCATCATACACATAAGTTTTGTACAAGAACCATGTTTAAAAGTGAAACATAATTGCTTTTTAGGACTTCCTAAATTACATGTAAATGCTACTCTCTGGAAGCCAGTGACAAATCTAACTTCAGCATTATGATGGGTAGAATGGAATTGAGAGGGAAAATAAATTTAATTGAAGTAATTCACAATTATAAGTTAATTTCATTGACAGCTGAACACTTATTATAAGTGTTCACTGCAACAACAGAAAATTAGATTGTAATCTAGTTGAACAGTGTGCTCACTCAACTCTTGAAAGGACCTTTATTTATATTTGGCAAAATGGATGGCCAACGTGCAGGTAGCTACCAGCTAGATGGTTTTACAAGGCCCAAAAGGAGTTTCTTGACCATGTAGCATAGATCATCCACTAGTGCTTTATGTATATTCTCAAAGCAAAACTCCAGTGTCAATCTTGTATTCATTATATCTGCAGATTTTGTAGGATAAACTAATACTTTTAATTGGGCAGGAGATCCAAAAGCCTGAAGTTGTCATTGGCCGTGGCAGATAGTTAGCTCAATGGAATGTCTTTCTTCCTTTTTTTTTTTTTTTAAATAGGCATTAAAAAAGGGGTTTTGTGTGTTGGCTTTAAATTCAGATGGCTCTTTTTTGGGTCATCACTCTTCTGTGGAAAAAGAGTGTTTTAAACACTCCCTTCATACATTCCCTCCATTGTATTACAGGTGATCAGAAAATCTCTTGGCATAATAAGCCTGGATGTTTCTGTAGCGGAATTCTAAGAGCTGCTCAAAAGCAGAGACATGAAATGTACCCCAGTTTGAAGAAATAATGAAAAATACACACCAATTAAAAAAAAATTTTTTTTTTGATAGAGACTGGGTCTCACCACACTCTGTGTGGGCCAGACTGGTCTCAAACTCTTGGCTGCAAGTGATCCTCCTGCCTCAGTCTTTCAAATTGTTGGGGTTATAGGCATAAGCCACTGTGCCCTTCCCCAATTTTGGCTCCAGTTTTTCAAAAGAGATGAAATTCATATGAACTTTAATGCTGGAAGGAACTATGCTTGTTTCTTGATAACGTTTTAACCTAAAGTGTTAAGTTAGCTTTGATTTGGTACTCAGTAAATGCTAAATGGATTAGTCCATGGTAACAAAATTATACAATATAACGAATTTAGCCAGTCAGAACTTTAACTTTACCAATTCATCTGGATTTCATAGTATAGATCCTTGAACTAGAAATAGGAATGTGGTTATAAAGAGTAGTTTTTAAAGCTGTGCATAGTACCCAGAGAGAGAATGCTGTCTGATGTGGTTGTATCAGTTCAGGAGAGAGGCTAGAGGAAATGCTGTAGAATGGTTGATAATTGTATGGAGAAGAATGTGTGGAGCTGTTGCTTTTTAAAAAAAAAAAAAAGTCACACATGCTGACTTTAGGTGCTTTTTTAATGGACATATAGCTTGTGTCACAGGGGAAAAGTTCTGTACATTCAGTAGTGACTTGGTGTTTATATATGAAGTAATGAGTTCAAAAGATAATGTTTTAAAGACATTGGCAACAAACTGCTAAAATGTGCCCTGACTGGTTGCTGGTTGGCAGTCATGCCCTGGGACCACGTGGAAAAATGGAGACTCTGTAACGTTCTTGGGATGGGGCCTCATCTCAGTTGGTAAAGGCTTCTAAAGGGACTACAGATAAAAAACAAGATTGATGGTGACCCTCAGTGGCAAGGTGAAGGAGAAGAGGAAGACTCGAGCAGTAGCAGAGACAACACTGAGAATAGCAGACACATTTGTGAATACAATTTTTTTTTGTTATGTTAAGAAACAATGACATTTGGTGTTTCATATAACACAGTAAATACAGTTTTTCAATACTATTGTATATTTAAGTTATATTTACCAAACTTACCTAATCAACCAGGACCTTTGTCAAAATAGATTGTTAAATCCCTCTATTTCCAGGACTAGGAAACTGTATTTTTAACAAGTGTTCCTGATGATTTTGTATTCTTAGCCAAATTAAAGAACCACTGACTTAAGCCAGTTAAGTAAACTTTAATTGACAAGTTGTTATAATTTTAAGCTTGTGTGTTATGTGGAATTTTCCTGTATGAATAATAGATATTGCTATATCACGTGACAGTGGAAGTATGATAAATACTAATGTTGACAAGCTGTCAATACCCTAAAATTAACCTTTGTGTAGAGTTTTCTTGTCCTGTAAGACGTATTAAGCACCATGATGTGGAAGTAAAGGCACACTCAAAACTAAGCAGCGTTTGTGCCCCTGAGTGGCACAGTAGCTTGCTTTCTCCTGCCACTTCCCATCACCTGTTTACCATTTCTCCTGCCCCTCTTTGCTCTCTTTTTTTCTTTCTTTCTCGTTCCCTTCATTTCCTCTTAGAAAACACAGCTTTGAGAACAAGCGTTTTTGTCTTAAAGCGTGAGTTAGCTTGCTAAATATAAAATGTAAAACCTAGGCCAGGCATGGTGGTTCACTCCTGTAATCCCAGCACTTTGAGAGGCCAAGGCAGGCAGATCACAAGGTCAAAAGATCCAGATAATCCTGGCTAACATGGTGAAACCCCGTCTCTACTAAAAATACAAAAACTAGCTGGGTGTGGTGGTGTGCGCCTGTAGTCCCAGCTACTCTGGACTGGGAAGAGAATTGCTTAAACATGGGAGGCAGAGGTTGCAGTGAGCCAAGATGGCACCACTGAACTCCAGCCTGGTGACAGAGCAAGACTTCGTCTCAAAAAAAATAAATAAATAAAATAAAACCTAAAAGATGACCCTACCTCTGTGGTTGCATCAGCATCTGAGCTTAGTTTTCCTTTCCAGGTCCTCTTCTGAGTTAACTTTATGTGGCCCAAGTGTGGTAACATCTTCCACTCGGTTCTCAATCTAGCCTCTTGATTTTCTATGCCAGCTGTCAACCTGGGTGATCCCCCCACCACAGTTAGTTTCTAGTCATTATGAAAGTTTGGTTGGTTGATTGGTTGGTTTTATATTATTTCTCTCTGAATGAAGCAGTTCTGAATACCTTCATTTTGCCATCTTAGCAGAGTTACTCCAATGAAATCAGAAAGATTTTGAGTATAGAACCAAAGCCAATACACAATATGGAAGGATCTTGACATTCTTTTTATTTTACATCCTCATCTCAGAGGTGCTTTTCTAATTGTCAAATTATCTATCTTATTAGGACAGTCTTAGTACTTTTGGTATCTGTGTTTCCCATTCTGTTTTCCTTCTAGGAATCTATATCCTTGTGGAGACTTTTCTCATCTACGAACATTTTTATGTCCCCTCAAGTACTGAAGCCTCTGCAGCTATATTTATATAGCTCAAGTTTTCTATAGATTTTACCAAAAGGCCACCCTAAGGCAAAGTATCTTAAAAGAAAGATGTCTTTTCCTTTTAGTGGTTATTTTATCTTTAAATAAAAATTGTATACAGCTTTATAATATTGTAATAAAACTATAACCCATCTCTTGTTAATGTTTTCAAAATGAGTCTCGAACGTGGCTTGTTTCTTTTATTTTTAAATAACTGGAGTTTTTTTTCTATTTCTCCAAACATTGCTGGTCTTTTTTTTTTTTTTTAATCTTTTTTTAAAAGCAAGTCTGGCCGGAGTTTAAAACCAAAAACAAATCATACTGTCCTGCATCTCTCAAAGAGTTTACAATTTAGCTAGGTAACACAGAAGTACATGAAAAGTAAAATATGTATATCAGCTACTACCAGGTAATGTCAGAGTACAGGAATAGTACAGATGGTAAAATATAAATTCCTAATAAAGAGAGAGTTGATCATCTGTAAACTTGTGAACAGATACAGGTACCTTTCTGACAGAGGAAACAATCTCTGGTATCTTCTAAGAAGGCATAGGCATGTCTGTTTACTTCTTTTTCTCGTTTGCCTCATCACATTCCATTGTGACCTCTCCAGTTCTTTTGCACACTGTAATGCTTAAATGTTGTTTCTCATGAAGATATTTAGGTTTTCCTGAGGATATTTCTGAGAGTCCTGAGTCACATAATCAGGACAGCTGATTAGGCATAAGAGAGACTGGTATCAAATCAGAGTTGAACTCTCAGGGGACTTCTACTTTCTGGGTGTTAGAAGATGAGAAGTTATGTTTGTTTGGGTTCCAGGAATCAAAGCAGCTTGTTTTCCCTCCGTACCCTAGAATTGTCCTTCCAAGTCTCACCTTTCCCATCTGCCCTCCTCTCCAGCGCTACCACCTACTCCCATTGTGCCGTCAACAGACAATAAGGTCTACTGATTGCCAGATTTTGCCTGGGTGAAAATTTTTGCACATGGACTGGCAAGATGAATCACATATCCTGTCTTTAACCCTGTTATTTATGGATAGACATACAAGTCTACCACTTTAACTGTGTACTTCCTGGGGCTCCCTTTGGTCATGCTACTTGCTTCTGACATT
This sequence comes from Cacajao melanocephalus, assembly GCA_963573385.1. Lineage (NCBI taxonomy): Eukaryota > Metazoa > Chordata > Mammalia > Primates > Pitheciidae > Cacajao > Cacajao melanocephalus. The sequence goes on from CAUYLG010077625.1 coordinate 83,512, forward strand.
TCTTCTTGGCCCTGTTCTTTAAGATTGAAGTTGTTCATACTTCAAGGCTTGGCTACCACTGTTAGACCATTATCTGCCCATTTGGATTTCAGAAGAGTAAGGGCCTTTCCTCTTTAAAAAGTTCCTCATTCTTTCTAGCCTTCTCCTCTCCTTCCCTCTGTTTTACCAATTTTGTTAACTATAGAAACCACCTTCCCAACCTGTCATCCACTCCCCGAACCTTGACTGTATACACACCATTTTATTCCTACTTTCTCCCATCTCTTACTGAAAGGCCCATGGAAAGTTGATCTTCTGCTCCTTGAGCCTGACCTGGTCATAAGCTTCTGCCCTATCACCCATTTCTTTAGGAAATAAGATTTAAAAATGGGCTTCCATATTATATTCCCCTTGGAAGTCACAGTCATGAATTTATAGAGCACATTTGCATATTATTGGTAATCATAATTTGTCTTACATTCAACAGATATATGTTTGCACAGTTGGATTTAATCAGACTTCTGTCTTATTTGGGAATTGGCTCTCGAGTATAGCTTACTTTGGAGAAGTGTGCCATAGGCTTATATCGGTCTTTACCATTCAAGGCTAGAATTAAACATAAATGTGCACTAAATGGCACATTTTAAAGTTTTTTAATGGAAACTATTTTGCTAGACTATACAAATGAATCAGGCAAGCTGTTAGAAGGCCCTGCCAGAGATCAAGTTTAGTGTGTCTGAAACTGTTGTGTTTGACCCTGAGGGACCTTGTGTGAACAGTTTTAGGCTTCTACTACTTTTCACTAATTCAGGGTCTGCTGTGTTTATTGGTTAAAACTTGATAATAGTAAAACTTACAGCAGAATACTCGTCCGGAAAGATGTCTTATTGATGTTCATTTATTAAGCCTGTTTTCTTTACTTCCGTTTCAGATTTGTCCAATATGTGCAGCATTACCTGGAGGTGATCCTAATCATGTCACGGATGACTTTGCAGCTCATCTTACACTTGAACACAGAGCCCCTAGAGATTTAATATCCTTTTAAGAGATGACAAGGAAAAGAGTTGTTTGTAATGTTTGTCATTTTGATTTTTCTGTTTTGGAGACAGGATCTCACTGTGTCAACCTGGCTGGTCTCAAATTCCTGAGCTCAAGTGATCCTCCTGCTTCAGCCTCTTGAGTAGCTGGGACTGTAGGCACACACTTGCCACTGCATCCAGCTTGTCATTTTAATTATTTTTAAGGATAATATCCCCAAAAAGAGGAAGACTAATCTCCAACTTATTTTTACTTATTTGAACTTTTCCTAAAAGTGACTCAGTGTTGAGATGCAATTTATTTCTTTTTTTATATACTATCACTAGTATATGAACCATTTTCATTAAGTGAAAGTTGACTTGCCTTTCATCTTTAGTTCATTACAATTAGATTTTTTTTAAGGCAGTTTGACCAGATTATGTCTTCCAGGATAGCGTTTTCATACAAAAGCGGAAAATGTTAATCCAGATTAAAATTTAATTAGTTAAATATGAAAAGCCATTATTTGCTTTCCCTCTCTGTTCCTCCGCTACCTTACCCTGTTGTGGGTGTGGTGTGGTGGGATGGTGGGAACAGGTGTGCATCTTGGTGTTCCTTTCCTTTTTGGGGTCCCGTTCTCTGGCGAGAGCCATTTGCTGCCCAGTTCCTGAGTATAATAGCACAAGGTCAGGTCTAGCTTTAATTCCTTTCTTTCTTTTTTTTTTAAGACAGAGTCTTGCTGTTGTCACCCAGGCTGGAGTGGAGTGCAGTGGCACAATCTCAGCTCACTGCAACCTTTGCCTCCCAGGTTCAAGTGATTCTCCTGCCTCAGCTTCCCAAGTAGCTGGAAAGCTGGAAAGGAGAATCACTTAATTCTCTTTTTTTTTTTTTTTTTTTTAAAAAAAAGATGGGGTTTCACCATGATGGCCAGGCTGGTCTTGAACTCCTGACCTCAGGTGATCCACCCACCTTGGCCTCCCAAAGTGCTAAGATTACAGGGTTGAGCCACCGCACCCGGCTGAGAATCACTTAATTCTTTACACCCAGCTAATTTTTGTATTTTTTAGTAGAGACAAAGCTTCACCATGTTGGCCAGGCTGGTCTCAAACTCCTGACCTCAGGTGATCTACCTGCTTCAGCTTCCTAAAGTGCTGGGATTACAGGCATGAGCCACTGTGCCCCACCTCCTGCTTTTATTTCTGTATTCCCTTCCCTATGTCTCAACAGTTCATGGCAATGTTCCCTGAGATTACTGGCCTACTTAATTTGGTGGACTTAGTGCTTCTGGTTTCAGGTTATGAATTATTCTTCTAAAACTATCACTGGCTGGGCAAAGTAGCTCACGCCTATAGTATACTATATAGTATACAGTAGCTCACGCCTATATAGTATACTCCCAGCACTTTGAAAGGCCGAGGTGGGAGGATTACTTGAGCCCAGAAGTTTGAAACCAGCCTGGGCAAATAGGAAGACCCCGTCTCTACCAAAATAATGAGCTGGGCTTGGTGGCACATACCTGTGGTCCCAGCTACTTGAGAGGTTGAGGTAGGAGGATAGCTTGAACCCATGAGCTCAAGGCTGCAGTCAGCTATGATTGCGCCACTGCACTCCAGCCTGGCAACAAAGTGAGACCCTGTCTCAGAATACACACACATATATATATAATCATATAAATTATCAAATATATAAATATCATTATTTTCTCTAGAACCCAAACCATCCTCATGAATGTGATGGAACACTGCATGTACGGTGATACCTGAAGGCTTCCTGGAGTTACCCATCCGGTCCTTAAATAACTTTAGAACCATCAGCTGAAAAACTGAGAAGCCAGCAAAAAAATTAATCTGCATTATAAAGCTGGTCTGTTTGGTGCTTTAAAGGAAAAATCTCTTCTATATGATCTGGCCTCCCCCACCTCTCGTTTGCTTTTGTGGAAACGTAGGGCTGTCTTCATAAGTTTTAACAGTTCTTTGTGACTCAGGACCTTTTTCAGTTCAACTAGCACTCACCTGTGTGAGATGGTTGAGGCTGCTGGGAATTTGACTTCGTGATAAATGTCATATTAATCTCTGTCTTACACAAGAAATGCAAATCTCTTTTCTGCTTAGTAGCAGCGTTGGAAAGAAGCATGAAGACAGATTAAAACTAATAATCCAAAAGGAATCTTTGATCTGCTGAATTTAAATTCAGTATTGTTTCTTTTTCATTATAGATGGTCATTGAGATTTCATGAGCTATATAGAGAAACTTTCTTACCTCATACACCCAGTACACACACTCACATGTTGCCTTACATTTGAGTGTCTTTTTAGCGTTAATAGCCCTTAAAGGTAGAGTTGGGACGTTTGCACTTTAAATTAAATGTGCTGTTTTTAAATGATTACAATTTAGGAAATCTTGGTATCTGTCTAGCAAGGGCTCAAGTGATTTTTTTCTTTCTTTCTATGAAATACTTTCGTTTTTTTCTTAACTTTTGAGTTATGATGAATCGAGTGGTGTTCGACATGTACGTAGAATGTTTCACCCTGGCCGGGGATTAGGAGGTCCTCGTGCTCGTAGATCAAACATGCACTTTACTAGCAGTTCTACTGGTGGACTTTCTTCTTCTCAGAGTTCATATTCTCCAAGCAATAGGGAAGCCATGGATCCTATAGCTGGTAAGTTAGTTTCACATTAATAAGGGAAATGGCAGGGGAAAGGGGAGCTCCTTTTAAAACTTTTTGTGATGCCAGCTGCGGTGGCTCACGCCTGTAATCCCAGCACTCTGGGAGGCTGGAGCAGGTGGATTACTTGAGGCCAGGAATTTGAGATCAGTCTGGCCAACATGGCGAAACTCCATCTCTACTAAAAATACAAAAATTAGCTGGGTGTGGTGGTGAGCACTTGTAATCACAGCTACTCAGGAGGCTGAGGCATGAGAATTGCTTGAGCCTGGGAAGCAGAGGTTCCAGGGAGCCGAAATCACACCACTGCACTCCAGCCTGGGTGATGGAGTGAGACCCTGTCTCAAATAAATAAATAAACAAAAACATAAATACATACATACATACATACGTATATACGTACATACTTTTTGTGAGATTTATGTTCTTACTCTTACCTCTCTTATCATAAGCCCATGTTCCTTCAGAAAATTCTCAAATACTTTATAAGTGTAAAATATGTTAAAAGCAGACGCTTAACATAAAATAATTCATATTCTCCTGGCATTACTTAAGTTCAGTAGTAACCCCTTCATATGTGGTTTTGCTCTCCCCGGTTTCATTCACCCACAATCAACTACAGTCAAAAAATAGGTGAGTCCAGGACAATAAGATACTTTGAGAGAGAGAGAGAGAGAGAGACCACATCACGTAACTTTCTAGTTTATTGTTTTGTTTTGTTTTGTTTTGTGGTTTGTTTTGAGAGGAGTTTCACTCTTGTCGCCCAGGCCAGAGTGCAATGCCGTGATCTCAGCTCGCGGCAACCTCCGCCTCCTGGGTTCATGCAATTCTCCTGCTTCGGCCTCCCGAGTAGCTGGGATTACAGGCATGAGACACTATGCCTGGCTACTTTTGTATTTTCAGTAGAGACAGGCTTTCTCCGTCTTGGTCAGGCTGGTCTCAAACTCCCGACCTCAGGTGATCCACCCACCTCGGCCTCCCAAAGTGCTGGGATTACAGGAGTGAGCCACCACGCCCTGCCTTTTCATAGTATATTGTTAGATTTACTCTATTTTATTGTTGTGAATCTCTTACTGTGCCTAATTTATAAATTAAACTTTAACACAAGTATGTATGTACAGAAAAAAGCATAGTGCATGTAGGGTTTGGTATTATCCAGATGTCCATTTCAGCCATTCACTGGGGATCTTGGAACATATCTCCTGTAGGTAAAGGGAGACTGCTGTTCTTAAAGACATAAGATGATAAGAAATGTTTTTATGTTGTATTTGTGGCCTCTATTGAAGCCCAAGAAAATCATAAAAGATTTGAGTTGGAATATCTCCAAAATTTCATGGTCAAACCTCCATAAATACACATAAAAAATGTCAAAAGCACATTTGGAATTAAGATTTTTTAAGGTATAGCTAACATTTTTAAGAACATGTTATGTGTAAAATTGTTCTTAGTTTCTGTCACAGATGTATGCCTATCAATGTTTGGGGTGTTGTGCAGGGTGCCTTGTGGCTTTTAGGTACACATTTCACCACGTGGACACATTTCAGAACTGTTACCTGTAGCTAACTGACAAGACTAAAGAATTAATCTCTTCTCATGGAAGAAAGGGAAGTAGGACTTTCTGTCTTGGCCTTGATTTGAGAACTATATTGTTGTAGAAAGTTACATGTTTTAATAGCTTGGGAAAACTCTTACTAAAAAACAAAAAAAACAAAACAGTGTTTGAACCTGGCATGTCACTGAGTCTAGTACATGACAAACCTGGGAAGTTGGTAGCAGAACACAGGATCAAAATAAAATACCAGACACCACTGTAGCCTGACAATCTGCACGACACACCAGGCAGACAAGTGGTAAGACTGTGGGAAGTATGTACAAATTTAAAGCAACAGTTCTGAAATGTGTCCATGTGGTAAAGTGTGCACCTACCTGGAAGCCATGAGGCACCCAAACTGAGAACATCGGAGCTAAATGACAACTTAGGAACACAAAGGAAGAGACACAGACACTGGAGGAGAATGGGAGGAGAAAGAGGAACAGAAGGATAACTGTTGGGCACTGGGCTATGTAATAAGTACAGCAAACCCCCGTGACATGTGTTTAACTGTGTCACAGACCTTCACATGTACCCCCCAAACCTAAAATTAAAAAAAAAACAAAACCCTAAGAACAATTTTACACCTAACATGTTATTTAAAAGTTAGATATATAAAATTTTAATTCCAAATGTGCTTTGGACATTTGGGTGTGCAACAACAAAAACAAGCCTAATAAACTGAATTTGGGGAATTTAAAAAATATTTCTTCATCCAAAGGTATTTACCTGCGATTTTGTTGGCAGACACTAAAAATTAGTTTCTGGGAGCAAAATTCAAAATTGAGAAATTCTCTTCATTTGATTCTTTTTCTGTCAGTGAAAATCAGTTTATTTTAGTGATAGACTGTATATTTCATAAAATAGTGGTATAAGGGTGCTATGAAAAGCGTGGGATAAAGCAACAGTGAGCAAGAAAACGGAAACGTTTAATGAGTTTTAACGATAAAGAGTTTTGGCTGGCCTGAGAGTGTCTGCAGGGCAGTCATTGGTTCCCTGTAAGGTAGGTAGACCCTCCACATGGAAGAAGGCATTTCACCCCACCTTACTTAGATGAAGATGCGGGGACAAAGGTTTACACCTCTCTTAATGAGTACAGCTTTATGGACACAAGGCAGTCTGGATCATAACAGGCCACTAAGAAGGCTGTACAGTCAGATGCAGCAGGTTCTTGGGGAGCCAGTCAGCCTTACTGAGCACTGCTAGTGGTACCCTCTACAGCGTACTCTGAAACAGCAGTACCAGAAGGTACTTGAGGGGGAAGGCAGAGGTGAGTGTGCAAGGGCCACCATCAGAAATGATCCAGGCCTCTTAGACTGAATCCTAACAATTCATTCAGTCATTTAGTAAATGTCTGAATTCCTGCTATATATCAGGCCCTGTTCTGCGAGCTGGGAATATAGTAAACAGTAGACCTTATCCTTGCTTCCATGGAACACATATTGAGAGAGCTTATATTATAATTGGGCCCATAGATAAACCACTTCATTAAATACTAAGAGGAAGCTTAACTAAATTAGTCTGTTATGCAAATAATTTTAAAGACAATCTGAGTTTTGCCTAAGGCAAACACAATTGGGTCTGGGTTAATATTCGTATGCATTTGCATTCCATACGCAGTAACTCCTGCCTCCAGGAGACAATCTAGAAGGTATTCAGCTCTTAGCTGAACTGTATGCTACTGTGGTTACCTACCTGTTCACAATGCTTTTGATGTTCTTCCAGTAAAAGAGTGATCTGTAGCATTTTGTTTTCCTCAGTATTAAGCAGACATTAATTGTCTCTGTTTCCATTGGCAGAGCTTTTATCTCAGTTATCGGGAGTGAGACGTTCTGCAGGAGGACAGCTTAATTCCTCTGGCCCTTCCGCTTCTCAGTTACAACAACTGCAGATGCAGCTGCAGCTAGAACGGCAGCATGCCCAGGCAGCACGGCAACAACTGGAGACTGCACGAAACGCAACCCGGCGTACTAACACAAGCAGTGTCACCACTACAATCACACAATCCACAGCAACAACCAACATAGCTAATACAGAAAGCAGTCAGCAGACTCTCCAGAATTCCCAGTTTCTTTTAACAAGGTAGCTCATTTCTTAATAGAATTTTGTTTGGAAAGTAATATTTTATTGCCACTACACAATCTGGAATTATCTTTTCTCTTTTGTGCATATATGTTTTTTGAAAATTCTGTGTTCGATTAAAACTCACAGATCTCTGATTAAAACTGCATATTCAGTATTTCCCCAAGAATGTGAAACATAATAATTATTTTAGATAAATTAAGAATACTGGGCCAGATGCAGTGGCTCACACCTGTAATCCCAGCACTTTGAGAGGCCAAGGCAAGCAGATCGCCTGAGCCCAGGAGTTCCAGACCCAGCCTGGGCAACACGGTAAAATCTTATCTCTACAAAAATACAAAAAATTAGCCAGGTGTGCACCTGTAGTCCCCACTACTGAGGAGGCTGAGGCGGGAGGATCACTTGAGCCCTGGAGGCAGAGGTTGCAGTGAGCCGAGACTGCGCCATGCACTTCAGCCTGGGCAACAGAGTGATACCCTGTCTCTAAACTAAAATAACTGATCTTCTTGTTCTCAAGGTGTATATCATCATGTAATGTGAATTGTTTTGCCACAGTACCCTATATCATTATATATATATAGTTCATATTACGTGCATTTATCATAATTAATGTTGCTTTTTATTTCCAATTTTAACCTGTTGTGAAATATTAAAAGGTATAAGAAAGATTTCATAATACATTGGCAGTTTTCTCCTGTGAATTTCTAAAAAAGTTAGATTTAAATTCCTATGGTTGGCATACAAAAGTAACTGTTTTAAAAAATGGCTTCCCATGGTATAAATAATATTCAGTACAACAGTAAACTACTCTACTGGATGGAGTTCTTGTTTGCTTCTGGAACTGTTAACAACTGCATGTATTTGTCTGCCAAAACTTCCCAGGCATTTTATGTGACTTATAGGAATAAAAAAAAGTTTCAAAGAAAGCAATGATAAGTAGAAACTTAGACTCAACAGATAATGAACCTGAAATAATTTGGGCTTTTAAGGAAGCAGAGAGGAATATAAAGAAAGAACTGTAAAATGAAGAATAACGTTAAATACATCATTATCTCCAAAATGCAGTGTGTATGACGATTCATTGGGATGTTAGAAGAAAATATTACAATTTCTACTTTATCTCATACTCTGTTAATACTGTGGTGCATGTGTATAGTTATAAATAACATATTATGGGTACGTAATAAAAAATGCTTGAAAATCCCTGAGCTAGTGCCCCAGCTTTGCCACTTACAAGTTTTGGACCTCAGGCAAGTTATTTCATTTCTCCAAACTTCAATTTTATCATCAGTCTCTTTGAAGTTTTGCCTCTAGAAGGAGAATTATTTTGAGGATTAAATGGAATACTGGTATGTGTATGGTCTGGCTCAGTATCTGGCCTAGAGTAAAGGCCCAATTAATGATACTCATTTGTTATGAAACCAAGGAAAAAATTTTAAATGAGGAATTTACATTTAAAGAATCTCTGCAAGGTCAGTAACTCTGCCTGGTTATTACCAGAAAATGCTGCTTTAATGTAAGAAAAACCACAGAGCCACAGATGGAGCTACCTGCCACCATGTTGCCTTACCCATAGGGACTGACCAGCAGAGGTCTGTAATATGCCAGATCTAGGTCCCTTCCTCAAAAAGGAGATCTACCAGTGTGCATTTCTACTGAGAGTTCACAGAACTGTGGGTGGAATGTCTTGTCAGTGCCCTTTGGAAAAGACATCTTCCCATCCACCCTTGCCCTATTCTTCTTCTTCTTCTTTTTTTTTTTTTAGCCCCAAACTACTAAACTACTACTACTACTTGATCTGTAATTTTTTTGTGCATGTATTCGACACCCAACTCTCAGAGCATGGTATGAGTGACCTCTGAGTCCTCTCTTTGGATTCTGGTTGTAGCTTCTTGAAAGCTCCCTTCTATCATCTGATACGGTACATTGCATGGTGCCATGCAATTTGTGGACCACTTTCCACATCTTTTATTGCATCATATTCATATGATTTAGGCAATACTTCCCCAGAAGTACTCTCTTAACTTCATATATCCTAAGGAATATGTGTAATTACTTATGTTCTTCCATCCCCAATTAATAAGGTTGGAGAAAGCAATGTAAGAAAAATAAAGAGATTATTTACTGTTGGGTTTCTCAGAACTTCAGATATATTAATATACATTGTGAATTTTCAAGGCAAGGTGAATGGCTGCACTGTATGCAGGGGAGATCCTGGTCTCCGGTCACACAGCTCGTATGTGGTATATAGAGAGCTCAAGCCTTGTTTTTGGTCTTTTCTTTGACCAGGGGTAGTTCCTATTCATGCTACCCTGGAACTGATGGTAAGACCACAGTTTCTTTGAAATCTAAGATGGTTGACCTTTTAGAAGGTGATTGTTGGAGTGTGTAAGTCAGATCCTGTCTCTCTTTTTTTTTTTTTTTGAGACAGAGTTTTGCTCTTGTCGCCCAGGCTGGAGTGCAGTAGCGCAATCTCAGCTCACTGCAACCTCTGCCTCCCGGGTTCAAGCAATTCTCCTGCCTCAGCTTCCCAAATGGCTGGGACTACAGGCGCCCACCACCATGCCGAGATAATTTTTATATTTTTAGCAGAGACAGGGTTTCACCATATTGGCCAGGCTGGTCTTGAGCCCCTAATTTTGTGATCCGCCCATGTCGGCCTCACAGAGTGCTGGGATTACAAAGGCATGAGTCACCATGCCCAGCCAGATCCGGTCTTTTGCTAACCCCAACTTGAAGATCCTCACAAGCCTTGCAGTTCCATTTATATCCTAAATTTTATATTTTATCAGGAAATCAAGACCTAGTACCAGTACCATACATACACTTGACCTGCCTTTCAGGAATGAGGTGTCTTCTCAGTTATTTCCACAAAAATCAAAACAGTAATATTGTTACCGCATGCTCTCTCAAGGGCTGAAGGCTGCAGCCTGTATATTCTTAGTTTGCCTCATTATTGCATGGGGAGTCTTCTATATATCCTTTATCTTTCTGTTATAGGTTTAACTTCTCTAGAGTTTTCTTTACCAAAGTCCTTTAACAAAGCTAAGAACATGGAATGTACTTCAGTTCGTAACATTTTTATAGCTTTGCATTGAGAACGTGTAGTCTACTCAGTCTTCTATTAGATACTCTCCTATAATATCCTTAATTTGTTTTTAACCATCAATGTAATCAGTCATTTTTTTTCAATATGGATTTTATGGCTTTTCTGTAATTACCTTCCAGATATTTTTGCTTTCATTCGGTTCTGAAACTGATCTTTTGTTTTCTGAGTCATAGATACCTAATTATTCAGTGGTTTTGAACTTAGCATCGATGAGATTTTTGTGCAAATTACTTAACCTTTGCTTCAGTTTCCTTTTCCTGTAAAATGTTGATGATAATAGGCCCTAACTCAGAGGAGTTAAATGAGCTAATGCACTGAAAGAGCACTCAGAGTCTGACCCATCGTTAGTATCATCCATGGTGACTCAGGGATGCTCCTGTGCCTTGCACTGCTGGTAGGACAGCAGGGAGCGGGTGCCAGGCAGTAAAGGAGCATGGAGTATATCTGTCTCTGGGCTCAAGGTGCTGCCTCTAGGTCCTCAGGGAGAAGACCTGTCATGTGTGCCTGCCAGGCCTCCTTTCAGTGTACCCATCTTCTCCCACCTTGTTCCTTTTGCTGCTCAATTGCTTCTGTTAATTTCCCTTTCTTTGCCACTGAAAGTGTAGATGAAATCAGTATAGAAACTAAGCAGAGTTTTGCATCGTTTTTTATTGGAGATTGACTGTTTTTTAGGGGTGGGGGGTGAGGGGGACAGAGTCTCACTGTTGCCCAGACTGGAGTGCAGTGGCGCAATCTCAGCTCACTATAACCTCCACCTCCCAGGCTCAAGCAATTCTCATGCCTCAACCTCCCAAGTAACTTGGATTACAGGTGTGCACCACCATACCCTGCTAATTTTTGTATTTTTAGTAGAGGCAGTGTTGGCCAGGCTAGTCTTCAACTCCTGACCTCAGGTGATCCACCCACCTTGGCCTCCCAAAGTGTTGGGACTATAGGCGTGAGCCACTGCGCCCGGCCAGAAATGGACATTTTAAAGTAATTTAACAAGTTTAGTAACAAGTGGTAAGTAGAATTTTCAATCTTAACCATCTGTCCAGTCTCTGTGCAGATGAGCCAAGTTTCCCAGCATAGCCCAGATCTCATAAGTACATACATCAGGTGAGCAAGTCAGGCAGGTAGACCTTGTGTCTACCCTGCTACACAGTAGGTCCTTGGTAGGAGAAATGTAGAAGATTGTATGTGTTTTCTTGCTCTCTCTGGCTTCTGGATATACAGGAAGAATTAAATAGAGTAAAAGAGAAAGGTCAGAGGAAATTTTAGGATATTTTTCAGTTGAATATTCTCTTGACTGCAGATTTTGTCTTTGTGTTTTACTTTCCTTTTTTATTTACCCCCAGATGAAATTCTGGTTAGATACTTTCCCAAGCATCTAATCTATAAGAAATACTGTTTTCCTCAGAAAATTTTTACCTAGTTTTCTCTAGAGTGGGAAAAGTCTAAATGTGTGTTTTTTTTTCTCATTGAGTCTAAAGCATAGATTTGCACCTTCAGGTAACAGTATTGCAAAAAGTGTGAGGAATTCTTCTCAACACAATTAAGGATAAATTAGAGCCAGGTGTTCCACCAATGTCTTACTCTGAATTTTGCCACCTGTAAAAGTTGCACAGTGGAGAGCACTGTAGAAATTGGCCATGCCATTGTTCATTGACTTTTTACCAATAAGATCTTTTCTTTTTAACTTACATAGGTTGAATGATCCTAAAATGTCTGAAACGGAGCGCCAGTCCATGGAAAGCGAGCGTGCGGACCGCAGCCTGTTTGTCCAAGAGCTCCTTCTGTCCACTTTAGTGCGTGAAGAGAGCTCGTCCTCAGACGAGGATGATCGGGGGGAGATGGCAGATTTTGGTGCTATGGGCTGTGTAGATATTATGCCTTTAGATGTTGCTTTAGAAAACCTAAATTTAAAAGAGAGTAATAAAGGAAATGAGCCTCCACCACCTCCTCTTTGATGACATCCCAATTCGCAGACAATGTCCTCTGTGCTGTATTTGCCAATGAAAGTGGACAACAACTATCTTGGGTTTGTTTGGTGATTGTAATTTCAGGTCTGTCACTCTTGTTACATTGTGTACATTCAAAAGGAAGAGAGAAAATATATATGATAATCATTTCCACTTAACTAATTTTTACTTCTAGCAGGTAAATGTAGGTAGCAGTGCAGGGGTGATCTCTGCTTCCTGTACCTTGACATGCAAAAGGCTCTCCTAATACTCCACATTCAAACTGAAGAGGAAAATTGAAATCTCTAATGAAGCTGCTGTGTGTATTTATGAATATTAATGAATAAAAACTGCTTGGATGGTTTACCTTAACTACTGCATGAGGTTTTTTGCAGCGTGCATGAGTTTTAGTGACCTTGTTATTTAAAAAATTAAATACAAGGAGTAAAACTTAAAAAAAAAATACAAAGCCCAAAGCTTTCCCAAACATTATTCAATGGTTACACTGCAAAGTAGCTTTTGAATAATGTCTGCCTGAATCACCTTTCTTTGTGTGCCTCCTACGCACAAAGCCAGCTCTGCAGTGGAATCTGGGGATTGTAGCCAGGTGTGGCACTCCGCCCTGTGTGACTGTCCTGTCACCCTGTTAGTCATCTTGCCTGTGTGGAGCTCAGCCTGTCTCTTTTAACTCATCTGTAGAAGACACACCAGTAAAGCTACTGTTGGAATCTGCTGCAGGGGCCTTTGTGTGCCCCAAAAACAAATCCTGTTCATGTTTGTTTAAAGTTTTTACTTTTTGTGGTTGTTTAAAATTTTTTCAATTGTTAAATAATGTTTTATTCAGGTATAGATGAATTTCATTTGTTCAACAGAGTTAACCTGAGTTATGTTGTCTTTGTTTTTAAAAATCTCACATTCTCAATCATATTTTGCGTTATTTATGTATTTGCTTTGTAGTTTGCTGAGACAGATCAGTATCAGGGGAGCTTTGAGGATTTGCCTTCCCAGATTTGTCAATCTATTACCACCAAATTCTTAATGCTAATTTTAGCACCTTTTATTTATTGGGTTTTTTTCTGGCATAAAAAGTAAAGCCTTTTAATTGAATCATGCCACATATGCCTATATTATTAATCCTATGTGCAAAAAAAAAAAATGTACAGCTTTTTTTTGGGTTTGTTTTGGGGTTTGGAAGGGCTGGGTTATTTTTTATTTCCTGTTTCGGTTTTTGTGCATAGACTTTCACAATAGCTCCAAGGCAGGGACAGTGGGTTTGGGGGTTGGGAGGGCAGTTTTTGGAATGTAAATTTAGGAGTTTTAAAAAGGTGCGCACAGCTTCTGATAAATTTATAACTAGACTTAACCTAATCATGTCTCGTTCCAGTTCTCTTTTCTCTGAGCCCTTTTCTCAGTTTCCTCTCTTTCTCCCGTCATCCTTTTCCTTTCCTGTCCGTGTATCTCCGTTTCTTCAACATGACAAGCATACAGACTTGAACACCCCTCCGGTGTTCTTCCGAGAACTGTGAAGTCCATGTTCATCCAAATGTAACCAAAAAAGAAGTCACCCTACATGTCTGAAAAACTGTTGCTTCTCCTCTGAAACTTCAGACTCCAACGATTTCCAAATATAGCTTTGTTTTCTTTAGTTTCTGTAATGGAAAATGATTAAAAGAAAACTTTATACCAGGCTTCTGGTTACACTAGAAGTCAGGTCCATTAGGGATTTTCATTTTCATTTTGTTTTTGTTTTTGTTTTTTTTTTCAATTGGTTGTTGAGAAGTTTCAAAAGTCAGTTTTCAAGCTGTGGTCTTTTCAAACACATCTGCACATAAGTCACACATTTCAATAAAGCATTTTCAAGACTGTTGACCACTTGAATTTCTTTGGTGTTGGTAACCTAACCATTACTCAGAGATTTTATATCTCTTAATTCAGTATATTTTTTTCTTTTTATGCTAAACATGGGAGATCCTGGTTTTGTGTGAATGCATTATTCTGGATGTGAGAAATAAATGCCAATTATGTACTTTTCCCTTTTCTGCACAAATTCTGGGAAAATGTAAGAGCCTTCATTTTTTAACATGGTTTTAGGGAGCAGTTTAATTTAGATGATCACTTTAACACTTCAGAAGACCTAAAGATTCATAAGATTCCATCTCATGTAGAATACTGTATATTAATTATTTTTTACCAGATATTTTACAAATACCTCATCTCATCCTGTATGTAATCAATAATGTATTATTTTAGGGTAGAAAGACACAGAATATCAATATAAAAATATATTCAAGCCCTTGAAATTCTTGTGTCCTTTTTCTTTAGTTCTGAATCAAAAGCTTATTACTGGATGTACTACTGAATAAAAATCAATTGCAAAGACTTTGATGGACAGGAGACAAAATCAAAATATACCATTGTTTATTTTGGCTGCACCTTCAAATCTCTAAGGACCAGATCCTGAATTTTGAGAAGTTTTTGTTCTATTGAGATTTGAATGTCTAGGAGATAAGTTTATAAATGTTCTACAATGCTTGTCTTTACTTCCTGTTTAGAAATCATTTACATCTTTCTGCTCAAGGTGCTCTGGAAGGAGTTTAATATCAACTCTGAACAGATAGAAATAGCTGTACTTCCTTGTATGGCTGCAAATAAGATAGTTTCTATGGTTGGCTACCATGAAATCTATGTATTTATATTGCATTGTTTTGTTTAAAAAAAAAATCTGCAGAAGTAGAACCTAGTTTTGCTACTAACAAAATAGTGGATTCTTACTTATAATTAGGCTCAGGTAAAGTAAGAGAAAGCTTCTCTCTCTGTGGCCCCCAGAGAAATGAAGTTTAGGATAGCAGATTACGCTATTAGAAATAATAAACGTAACAAAAAAATCTATCCCATTATCCCCGCCCCCCCATTTTCCCTCTCAGTAGAAATTTCAATAATACACTAATAGATTTTCAAAGGTCACCAGGCTTTTGTATTTTTTCTGGTCTGTGGGCCACAATTAAAAACAAAGAATAGGTAGCAGGTCCAGAGTTCTCTTGATAGGTCCAAGCCTTAGTTTCCAGAAAAAAAGCTAGGTCCCTCAACAGCAAATAATACACTTTATTTTACTCCATGGCTCTTGGAGTAAGCACACGTCAATAGTTCATAGCTCTAGTTAAGGACAAATAAGAAAGCGGGATGAGGAGACAGGAGGAGAACAGTAGACAAGAGATTAGGGTAGCAGGCAGCTGGAGATCTTTTGGGATCTTTTGAATGGGATTCCTGTAATTCAGTGATCAGTACCAGTGTTAAGACTACTGTAAGAGGGGTCTAATATGGCTTAGTGATACAGGCATATATAAAAACCAGGGTGATGGAGGAATGGGTGCTAAAAGCTCTTTAACATTAGATTTGTAGAGAAACCCTGCAGCAATGTTTACTATAAATGACATGCTTGTTCTTATTTGCATGCGCAATTTAAGGGGCACATGCAATATTGGTTTCATGTGCAGTAAAAATTAAAACATAGCTGCTCATGGTGGTTCACACTTGTAATTCCAGCAGTTTGGGAGGCCGAAACAGGCAGATCACGAGGTTGGGAGTTGAAGACCAGCCTGGCCAACGTAGTGAAAGCCTAAAAAATACAAAAAATTAGCTGGGTGTGCTGGCGCATGCCTGTAATTCCAGCTACTCCAGAGGCTGAGACAGGAAAATAGTTTGAACCCGGGAGGCGGAGGTTGCAATGAGCCAAGATCACACTACTGTACTCCAGCCAGGGTGACAGTACAAGACTCCATCTTAAAAATTAAAAAATACTAGGTATGAAATTTTCCCAGAATTATATGCAAAAGTTGGTGTTCATGCTGGCAAAAGGTAATGGTTATCTGTGCTCTTTTTAAAGCTCAACTAGACACTAAAACGGTTCTCTCCTTGAGATTGGAGGTGAGATGGGGGTGGGCAGGGGAAGGGAAGAGGCTGGGGAGGAGGCTCTCTCATTTCAGCCTCAGTAGTAACTGAAGCCCTGTGTCTGGCCTGGAGTAGGTGAGATTAGGGTTAGGGTGCAGGATGGAGCAGCAGGCTGCAGACTTTCAGGTTGTAACAGTGTCATGAAATTGTGTGGTATTAAACATGGCTATATCTAAGTAAGTCATCACAGTATTCCAAAGCCAAATTCAAGTGACTGTTTTTCAGAATAGTATAAAAATCTAATTCCTTGTGCTCATCGGTTTCAACCATGCTTACGCAATGTTTGTTTCTAATTGGTACCCTTGCCTCTTGGTTTCTGTAGTTTTTCAACCCATCTCTGTCAAACGGTGTTCTATAAATGCATACATTCCTTAGTTAAGGAACCCTGCAGCAGAGCTCGAATAAGATGTGACTTGTTTGTTACCACTTCCTCGACTTAGTTAGCAAATTCAAGTTTTGAAAGATGTTTCATCCCAGAGAACTTGATCCTGCACCTCAAATGCACATCACATTTTAGTTGCTATCAGGTGGGTAATGCCTAACGGGTTCCTCAAATCACAAAGGAGAATGCTCTCAAGTCCTCAAGTGAACTTTAGTAAGTTAACTTTACAGCAATCAAAGAGATCAATTAAAAAGAATCCTTAAGTCTGACTGTCCCAGGTAACTCCTTGCTGTACAGATAGATAGTGCACAAGTATGGAAGAGTGCTGCACATGCTTGATTTGAAAGCCCATGTGGTCCATACGTGCACAGCCCGGGGCTGCTTTCCACAGTCCTGGATGATGGTGTTTCTCTTCAAGGAGGCCTTTGGTAACCACAGGGACCCCAGCATTTGACTGTGTCCTTGGCAGATGGTACGTGTAGCCTGTAGAACGTTGGCTCCTCTGTCTACATAAACCATCAGTTCCCTGCTCTCTCTCTCATTCATACATTTTAAGTTCCCAGTAGGTATGAAGCTTTGTCTAGGCATTATTTAGATGCGATTATTTAAGTGGGATTTTTACAGACCTCCCCTGTAAGAATTTTCTAAAAGAGCATTTCTTCATTACACAATTGAAATGTTTTCAAAGGTCACTGAGCCTGTTGCCTTTGCTCAACCATGTGACCAATCTGAGCTGGTGAGTGAGCCGCCTGCCCCCTTAAATCTACCAAATTAGAATGAAAGCGTTTAGAATCTGCCTTATACATAAGAGATCAATATTCATTTAATAGTGAAGCCAGCCCAGAAGCAACCTCCTCTGTAAGCTGGATGGAGTCCCAGCTCTCTCTCATTGTAGATATTCTAACCACACCCTGTATATAAGGTTTTCTTGAGGCAGATGCAGCAATATTACTGAGGTAAGATTCTGTAATACTCCTGAGTTGGCAAGTGGACTACTGGACCAGCAGACACAGGCCTCAGCCGCTGTCCCTAGGGACTAAGGGAGAGTTCGTGGATTCTTACAACCTAGTCAAGTAAGCTATTCTGGCCAGCCTTGAATGCATTTGATTTTGCCCACAAGAACCTCTCATGACAATTAACAAGACACCTAGTTTCCCCATAAAAGCCCGTTTTTAAATATGCAGTATGCTAATTAACAGTGTGTTGAATTGCCCCATTGGATAGCGGCCACTATGTGTGCTGACCACTCAGGATTCAAATTTACCTTGGAAAATGTCACACTGGTGATACAGTACTTTAGAGTAAATAGCATATTGTAGCAGGCTCCCAGACTAATTTGTACTGAACTCTTGATATAGATTATTTTTTATAACATCACCTGCCACCCAGCTTATCAGTTTTCTGATTTGAATACATAAACTGCGTTGTGCATGTCACTTTCCGTTGCATTCACTGGGATAGCGAAGTGTGACTTCAGTGTTGTGTCATCTTAAGATGTAAGTAATGTTTGGCCGAGCACGGTGGCTCATGCCTGTAATCCCAGAACTTTGGGAGGCCAAGGCAGGTAGATCACCTGAGGTCAGGAGTTCGAGACCAGCCTGGCCAACATAGTGAAAGCCTGTCTGTACTAAAAATACAAAAGTTAGCTGGGCATGGTGACACACATCTGTAATCCCAGCTACTTGGGAGGCTGAGGTAGGAAAATCTCTTGAACCCCAGGAGGCAGAGGTTGCAATGAGCCGAGATCACACCACTGCACTCCAGCCTGGGCAACAGAGTGAAACTCTGTTTCAAAAAAAAAAATGTAAGTAATGTTCAACACAGACTTGGTCATCTGTGGCACTGGTGTTTCAGCTGTTTTGTGGGGCATTTCTATAGTTTTTGATTTGTTTTGTTTTGTTTTCAAGACGGAATTTCACTCTTGTTGCCCAGGCTGGAGTGCAGTGGCGTGATCTCAGCTCACTGCAACCTCCGCCTCCTGGATTCAAATGATTCTCCTGCCTCAGCCTTCCAAGTAGCTGGAATTACAGGTGCACGCCACCATGCCCAGCTAATTTTTGTGTTTTTAGTAGAGACAGAGTTTCACCATGTTGGCCAGTCTGGTCTCAAACTCCTGACCTCTAGTGATCCACCTGGCTTGGCCTCCCAAAGTGCTGGGACTACAGGCGCAAGCCACCACACCTGGCCTTATTTCTGTAGTTTTAAATGCCCTGTGAAATACCCTGTTTCTCCTATTGTCCCTCTCTGCCTCCTCTCCTGTTTCCACGTGTGTGTGTGATTAATGCTTTCAGTGACATCTGCACTTCCATTTGCCTACAGAATTTTCAGGACCACCCAAGTTACCAAGTTGCTGGTGTCTGAGCCTGAGGGGATGAAGATGTGGCCTCTGTCCTCAACTCCAGAAAAGGACTGGAATACTGATTGTGCTTACAGCTTCACAGGGCAAGACTAGGAAGAAGGACTTGAGAATGAGCCCCCTGACCTTCAGCATGAATACAAGCCCCACCCACTCAGGACCAGAGGGGACAAAACTTGCTCCTTATCCATTTTTTTTTCTGCTTCAGAGTTCCTGTTGGCTTTTTGATGGTTGTTTTTCCCCATTTTGAACACCCAACCGCCTCTAGCCAATGGCAGATTTAAAAGAGATTGGTGACAATTACATTTTAGCATCTACCTGAACAAATGCCTTTCACTTCAGCCTAGGGCTCTAGGGCTGTCCCCTAAGTCACTGTGTTCTGAGAAGGGTGGATTGTATCTCTTTTTTTTTTCTACACTCACTCTGTCTCCCAGGCTGGAGTGCAGTGGCACAATCTTGGCTTACTGCAGCCTAGACCTCCTGAACTCAAGTGATCCTCCCACCTCAGCCTCCCGAGTAGACACCACGCCCAGCTAATTTTTGTATATTTTTGTAGAGATGGGATTTCACCATGTTGCCCAGCCTGGTCTCGAATTCCTGGGCTCAATCTATTTGCCCACCTTGGCCTTCCAAAGTGCTGAGATCACAGGCATGAGCCACCATGCCTGGCCAGATTATATCTTTTTAAGAACTTTTGGTATGTTTTGATATGTCTTTTTTTTTTTCTTTTTCTTCTTTTTTTTTTTTTTTGAGACAGAGTCTTGCTCTGTCACCAGGCTAGAGTGCAGTGCCACGATCTCGGCTCAGTGCAACTTTCAGCTCATTGCAACTTCGCCTCCCAGTTTCAAGCAATTCTCCTGTCTTGGCCTCCCGAGTAGCTGGGACTACAGGGGTGCACCATCATGCCCAGCTAATTTTTAGCGGAAATGGGGTTTCACCTTGTTGGCCAGGCTGGTCTCGATCTCTTGACCTCAGGTGATCCACTCGCCTCGGCCTCCCAAAGTGCTGGGATTACAGGCATGAGCCACCGCTCCGGGCCTTATTTTCATAAATCTTTTAATCCATTCATAGTGTTTTCCAAGTGTTCATCATTCTATGGTTTTAAAGCCCCACACAAGTCCACCTGACAAAACCTAAACCCACCACGTCCACTCACAGGCACTTGTCCAGCGGTCCTGGGCAACGCATTCTTTTGACACAACTGTCTTTCAAACTGCCTTCAGCTCCAGTAGAGTCTGGCTGCCAAAGATTGCAGTGAGTTGGTTAATTACTCCACTAATCCTAAAATGTGAAGGTTGCAACAAATAGCACTTTTCACATCTTGGTTTTTTTTTTAATTGCATTTTAGGTTTTGGGGTACATGTGAAGCACATGCAAGATTGTTGCATAGGTACACACATGGCAGTGTGATTTGCTACCTTCCTCCCCATCACCTATATCTGGCATTTCTCCCCATGCTATCTCTCCCCAACCCCCGCTATCCCTCCCTTATTTCCCTCCCGACAGACCCCAGTGTGTGATGCTCCCTTCCCTGTGTCCATCACATCTTATACTGTTGTAAGGTACACATTTTAGACATTGTTACAAGATATTTCAAGTAGAACTTAAGACAGCATTTAATGAAGTGTTTGTAAGATAGCTTTTAGATGCTTATAAATTCTGCAACCAGTCATAATAGATGTTGGTTGGGAGAAAGAATGGAATTAAGTTTGTAAAAAGAAGTGGTTGGAAAAATTAAATTAATGATAAGAATGGAAGTGAATTTTCTGTATTAAAAATTAGGGTTAAGGCAGGCCGCGGTGGCTTGCGCCTGTAATCCCAGCACTTTGGGAGGCCGAGGCGGGTGGATCACGAGGTCAGGAGTTCAAGACCAGCCTGGCCAAGGCGGTGAAACCCCCATCTCTACTAGAAGTACAACAAATTAGCCAGGCATGGTAGCAGGTGCCTGTAATCCCAGCTACTAGGGAGGTTGAGGCAGAAGAATTCTTGAACCTGGGCGGCAGAGGTTGCAGTGAGCCAAGATCGCATCACTGCACTCCAGCCTGGGTAACAGAGTGAGACTTCATCTCAAAAAAAAAGAAAGAAATTAGGGTTCAGCTAATCATCTTGGGGATCTCTCTCCTACCTCAAAAGTACCCAGGTCATGCTTGGACTAGGAAGCAAGTCATAGGTAATAATTGGTACGTCAGGGAATAGGGTAATAATTATGGGTAGGTCAATTCTGCAGAGTTTCCTGGATTACTGACATTGCCTGCCCTGTGAAAGAGAAAGGGGAAATGGTGTTGCTTGATCAGATGTTAGAACTTGGAATTCAAGGTGGGGATAAAGAGATGCACATTTTTGTGTCAAGGGCAGTGGATGGGGCTCAAAATCACCTTGGGTTAGAGGTGAAGTTAGGAAAATCAGGAGAATGGAATTCTGGAGTTCTCCCTGCTCTCTGGGTGCAGAGAGAACAGGAGTTCCCATGGAAATATTTCTGACAAGTAAATATCCACCCAGAATAGGGAGAAGATAAAGTGCTGTGGTTACAAGCACAGACAGAAGTTTCAGTTGTGGCCCTACCACTTACTAGCTGTGTGATCTTGGCCAAGTTAATTAACTTTAATTAAAGTGTGCCTGTTGTCTCATTGTTAAATGTAGCTTATAATAGTATTAAATAATGTGCTAATACAGTGCCTGGTATGAAGTAACCATAAAACAAATGGCAGGTGCCTAAGAAGGCCGCCAACACAACAGGGACCCAAAGGTGGCCCATATGATGAAGCCCATCTCTACTAAAAGTACAAAGAAAATTAGCTGGGCCTGGTGGCATGCTACTCAGGAGGCTGAGGCAGGAGAATCACTTGAACCCAGGAGGTTGCAGTGAGCCGAGATCACACCACTGACTCCAGCCTGGAAGACAGAGTGAGGACTCTGTCTCAAAAAAAAAAAAAAAGTGGAATTTGGGCCAGTTGTGGTGGCTCACAGCTGTAATGCCAGCACTCTAGGAGGCCAGGGCGGGTGGATCACTTGAGGACGGGAGTTCAAGACCAGCCTGGCCAACATGGTGAAACCCCATCTGTACTAAAAGTACCAAAAATTAGCCGGGCATGTTGGCGGGTGCCTGTAATACCAGCTACTCAGGAGGCTGAGGCATGAAAATCACCTGAATCTGGGAAGCGGAGGTTTCAGTGAGCCGAGATTGAGCTGAGATTATGCCACTGCACTCCAGCCTGGGTGACATAGCGAGACGAAAGAAAGGAAGAAAGGAAGAAGGAAAGAAGGAAAGGAAGGAAGAAGGAAAGAAGGAAAGGAAGGGAGGGAGGGAGAAGGGAAGGAAGGGAGAAGGGAAGGGAAGGAAAGGAAAGAAAGTGGGATTTGCTTAGAAGCAAAGGGAAGACAGAGTTAGATAACATCTACGTAAACACAGCACATTGATTTAATTAGCACCATCCTGCTTCAAATACTTCTAAGTCATTCTGGCAAAACTCCATGAGGGTCAGTGACCTGGCAAAAATCGTGGAAGCTCAAGTTTCTTTATCTGAGGAGTTCAAGAGTTGGGGAAGAATGGGCTCATTCTAGGTGAGGAGACCATAAATATCAAAGAATAAAAATCAACTGAAACTTTACTGTGGATCCTGCCACGTTTTCATTTACTCAGTCAATTTCTTGGACATGTACTAAGTGTCCGGTACTGTTATAGGGACTTGAGGTTCTCCAGTGAATAAAGCAGAGAGCTCCCCAGCTCACTAAATAGCACAGCTTCCCAGTTGCTCAGGTTCATTTTCTACTTCTCGCACCTCACATCCATTTCGTCAGAAGATCCTGCTGTCTCTATTTCCACACTTTTCCAGAAACTGCCCCCTTCCCACCATCTCCACTGTTGCCACTGGCCCAGGCCTCCATCATCACCCCCCAGGGTCATTGCCATAGCCTCCAAGTGGCATCCCTGCCACTGCCCCTGCCCTTCCCTGTCCTAGCACAGCAGCTGGGTGATCCTGTCAGAACCACACCTCCAATCCCTCTGCAGCTCAGAGGAGAGGCAGAGTCCTCACCATGGCCCCTGGGGCCCACATGCTATGGCTCTCATTCCTTTTTTGGGCTCATCGCCTGCTACTCTATTCCCTCCCCCCAGGCTCACTGACCACCTTGCTGTCCCTCGGGCATGCCGCAGCTCTGGCACTTTTGCCTTTGCAGTCCCCTTTTCTAGGAAGATCCAAATTCCCTCGCCTCCTTCTCTTTGTCGGTGAGGCCTTCTCTGACTACCCAACTGAAAACCAGGATCCCAGGCCCACCTAGCACCACCTAGCCCCACCTCCAGGGTACCAACGATTCTACTGCCTCAGCCTCCCGAGTAGCTGGAATTACAAGCGCCTGCCACCACGCCCAGCTACTTTTTGTATTTTTAGTAGAGAGGAGTTTTTGCCATGTTGGCCAGGCCGGTCTCAAACTCCTGACCTCAGGTGATCCACTCATTTTGGCCTCTCAAAGTGCTGGGATTATAGGCATGAGATGCTGTCCTGACCTGTTTCTCTATAACTCTTATCACCATCTGACATCCTCCCTACCCCATATACACATTATGTGCACACACACACACACACACACACACAGCCCTATACACACACACACAGATGCCAGCTTTCTGAGGGCAGGACTGTCCATTAGTCACCACTGTATCTCCACATCTACAAGGCATGGCACACGGTAAGTGCTCCATAAATATCTGTGGGATGAAAGAATGAATGGTGTGGGCCAGTTTCTGTTAAGAATGTTTTCTATTATCTCAAAAGTGCATACCAATATAAGATACTCAGTCCCTGTGGAAAACAGTTTGGCAGTTCCTCAAAACATTAAGCATAGAATTACCATGTGACCCAGCAATTCCACTCCCAGGTATATCCAAGAGAATTGAAAACACATGTTCATACAAAACCTCCTACATTCATGCTCAGAACAACATCATTCATAATAGCTGAAAAGTGGACACAACCCAAATGTGCATTGACTGATGAAAGGATCAACAAAGCGTGATCCACACAATGGACTATTATGCGGCCATAAAAAAGAACCAAGTACCAACACACACTGCAACTTGTATGAACTTTGAAAAGGTGATAAGTGAAAAAAGCCGGTCGCAAAAGGCCACAGAGCGTGTGATTCCATTTAAATGAAATGCCCAGAATAAGCAAATCCATGGAGACAGAAAGTGAATTCGTGGTTGTCAGGGGCTGGGCAAGGAGAGAGTGTGGAGTGGCAGCTCATGGGCACTGGGTTTCTTTCTGGAGTGTTGAAGAGGTTCTCGAATTAGATAATGGTGATGACTGCATAACTCTGAATATACCAAAAGCCACTACACTGTACACTTTGAAATGATTAAAATGGTGAATTTTATGTAACGTTTATCTCAAAAAAAAAGTTAAACATACCTGTCATAGGTATTCTTACCATCCCTATTTTGCTGATGATGAAAGTGTGTGTCAGTCGGGCGATGTGGCTCACGCCTGTAACCCCAGCACTTTGGGAGGCTGAGGTGGGTGTATCGCCTGAGGTTGGGATTTCAAAACCAGCCTGACCAACATGGTGAAACCCCGTCTTTACTGAAAATACAAAAAAAATTAGCCGATGTTGTGGTGCATGCCTGTAATCCCAGCTACTTGGGAGGCTGAGGCAGGAGAATCACTTGAACCTGGGAGGCAGAGGTTGTGGTGAGCCGAGATCGCGTCATTGCACTCCAGCCTGGGCAATAAAAGGAAAACTCTATCTCAAAAAAAAAGAAAAGAAAGTGTGTGTTGGGGACCAGCTCTGCCAGGTGCCCAGAAACCCTGCCCATCTCCACCAGGTTCAATGCCAACCTGACCTGCATCTTGGTGGAATACCAAGCAACTCCTCTGGGAGCAAGGGAGCTAGGTGGTCCCGTGCATCGCTGCCATGGGGGCAGTCTCACCTGCCTCCCCAACTTTTTGGAACTGCTGCAAGGCCATTTCTCATCCATCTCCCTGGTTTCTGTTGAGCGCAGCGCTTTCCTCCTCTCTCCCTGCTGTGCTCCCACAAGTGACACCTGCAGGCGCCTGCAAAGTCTGTAGAGTGCTCCGTTGCAGTTGAGAGCTGGCTGCTGCACAGCAGGGCGACACACTGTCCCTGCCATCTGGCGTCCCGACCCTCCAGCCTGGTGTCCTGTGGGACTGGACGTAAGAAGCTGACATGCCATGCTGATTTTGCTTTTGCTGTCTGTGTACGAAACAACCTGTCCAAATCCCTGTGGCTTGATGTCTCCCTGCAGCCAAATCGATGGAAGTGTGGCTGGCCAGCCCCACAGCTGCAGGGGTGATCTCTACAGCCCTGTTCGCCCCTGCTGCTTTGGGAATGCTTGATTTTGAGATGAAATAAATGTTCCCGGGGCCCACCACTGTTGGAGGCAGGATCCTGTCCCAGCTGGTCTGACTCAAGTCAGATGCAGTAAAATCCATCTGGCATGTTATCTGATATGACAGTAAATTAAAATGACAATTCTAGAAAACACAAGATTTGTTCTAATTTTTTCTTTCTTATCTCTTCAAAATTTCTGCCTTATCTTTACTACAACAATTCAGAGAAGTCAAGGACCTCCAAAGTCTCTCTTGGGGGCATTTAGACAGTCATCTTTGGGGAAATTTGGGGGTAGGACACATAAAGTCACTTGATGACTTTTAGAAACATTGACCTGGGACCACATATACGTTTCTTCTTCAGGATTAGAAATTCAACTGGCAGTCTTTATGCTATATTTAAACATCATCTCCAAAACGGCCACTGAGTTTTCAAAGGTTGACAGCCCTCACCCATTAGGGACATTTGAGTCCTGGCACCTCACCCAGGCCTTCTTCAACCACCCCCTGATCTTCCAGCTGCCTCTTCTGTCCTCAACAGAGAAGCTGGCCTAATTCCTTGGAACAAGAGGCAGCAGATCCTGAGAAGTTTCTGCCTGTGTTTGTTGGCCCGGAGATGGCTTCAGCAGTGGTGGGGGTGTGGCAGGGGCAGGGCTTCCCCTAGTCTGTGAGGCTGGTGACTGGCCATGGCGAATTGGCTCCACGTCCACGAAGAGGCAGGGAGGCTCTGCTCTAGTGACCAGGGCCATGCCTGGGAAACTCCAGGTCTGGGACGAGCCCCAGGTCAGGCCCAGGCCAGCCGTGTGTGGTTGGAGCAGCTGCTTAACTCTGAGCCTGCCCCTCCTGCTGCGAGAGTCCCCTGCTGGCTGTGTCGATGAGCAGAAATAACGTCCGTGAAGGCACCACAAGGTCTCAAGTGAAAGGCTCCAATAACTGGTCCACCGGAAAAAAGGTTTAGGGAAAATACACACTTCCATGACCCCAACTGTGGAGAAATCTTTATGTCCTTCTAGCTTTAAGAGCAGCAGAGCACTGTCTGGTGAGACACTTTTCCTCCTGAAAGTCTCAGAATCGAAGCTCTGATCGCACTGAGCCAGGCCTTCCCTCATCTCCTCCTCTTACGCACATTTGCTCAACTGTGATCTGAGTCAAGCCAGCGAGATCCAAGCTAGTCTAGCAAAGCATTTTCCAAGCAGCCTTGAAAAGGAGGTGGCCTTGTGATGAATTCCTGATATTTGCAGTTGGCTTTGCAGTGCTCTCATTACAGCAAAGATGTGATGGTGTCTGTTGCCACCCCCTTTTGAGAGAGGGCTGAGCACTACAGCAGCACAGCTAATGTTTATTGGACACTTCGTTTGATCCAGGAATTTAGATGGATTATTTTATTTCATCATTTCCGTCAACCTGCTACCATTATCCCATTTTGGAAAGAACATAACGTAGGCCCAGGAGGGGTAAGGATTCTGTCTTGTGGTCGGAGGCCAGCACGGCTGTTTCCCAGCACTGTCAGGGTCTTTACAGTTTGGGAACAAACAAGGGTGAAGTTCAAGACGTGGCCACATGATGGCGGTGGACTAACATGAAACAGAAAACCCCTTGCCCAAATTCCGGACACTTCCCAAAGGTCCTCGTTAACATCTATTTGATTTCTATTTATTTTCCAGGCAATTGTGGGAATTATGTAAAAGTGTGGTGTCTGGGGCCAGACTGCCTGGGATCAATGCTGCCTCCATCATTTACTGACGGTGTGATCTCAGGAAAATTAGTTACTCTTCCTGTTTACCCTCCCTGACCTTGTTTCCGCCTTTGTAAAGTGGCCCAGTTAGCAACGGGCAGGCAGGACTCCAGAGCTACGGAGGACAAGTGGCAGCTCGTAACTGCTGGCGCCAGGGGGCGCGATATCGCAGAGCCGCACGGTGGGAGCGGCGCTATCAGGGTCAGAACAGAAGAGACTTCTGGAGATGGTTAATAGAACCTTGGTATAAACAAAAGGCGAAATAGTTGCATTAGCCAACAGAGTGCTATTCAAATTGAACCATCAAAAGAAATCAAGGATAGGTGATGATGAAGCTGAGGATAGTTGCTCTAATAAAAGTCACTCTCCCTTGCCCAGTTTCTTTCTCTTTCTTTTCTTTTCTTTCTTTCTCTTCTTTCTTTCTTTTCTTTCTTTCTTCTTTCTTTCTTTCTTTCTTCTTTCTTTCTTTCTTCTTTCTTTCTCTTTCTTTCTTTCTTTTTCTTTCTTTCTTTTCTTCTTTCTCTTTTTCTTTCTTTCTTTTCTTTTCTTTCGTTTCTTTCTTTTTGGCGATAGAGACTCGCTCTATTATCCAGGCTGTCCTGGAGTGCAGTGGCGCGATCTCGGCTCACTGCAACCTCTGCCTCCCGGGTTTAAGCAAGTCTTCTGCCTCAGCATCCTGAGTAGCTGGAATTAGAGGCATGTGCCACCGTGCCCAGGTAATAGAGAGGGGGTTTCACCATATTGGCCAGGCTGGTCTCAAACTCCTGACCTTGTGATCCACCCACCTTGGCCTCCCAAAATGCTGGGATTACAGGCGTAAGTCACTGTGCCCGGCCCCCAGCTTCTACACTGAGTCAGTTTTTGAACCTAGAACCCATTGCAGCGCCTGCAACTCCAGCAGGAAGAACCCTGCAACACGTGGCAATTGAACATGTAATGACACCTTCAGGCCTTCCCTCAAAGAGACCTAAGGCTATTTACTTGGATATTTGGACACCAGGAAAAAAAATACTAAACATCTTGAGGACAATTAGACACAGACTCCTAGTAGATATGAATAACCTAAGATCCCAGTTGTAATCATGGCCCCTGTTAGAATTAGACACATATAGACTGGGCTCATACCTGTAATCTCAGCACTTTGGAGGCTAAGGTAGGGGAGGATCACTTGAGGCCAGGAGTTGGAGACCAGCCCAGGCAATTTAGGAAGAACCCATCTCTAAAAAAATTTTTAAAATTGACCAGGCGTGGTGGTGCATGACAGTAGTTCCAGCTACTCAGGAGGCTGAGGTGGGAGGACTACTTAAACCCAGGAGTTTACGGCCCGGCTGAAGTGAGATATGATCATCCAGCCTGGGTCACGGAACGAGAAGCTCTCTCTCAAAAAAAAAAAGGCCAGGTGAGGTGGCTCACACCTGTAATCCCATTACTTTTGGAGGCCAAGGCAGGCAAATCACAAGGTCAGGAGTTTGAGACCAGCCTGGCCAATATGGTGAAACCCCATCTCTACTAAAAATACAAAAATTAGCCGAGGGTGGTGGCGCATGCCTGTAGTCCCAGTTACTCAAGGGACTGAGGCAGGAGAATGGCTTGAACCTGGGAGCAGAGGTTGCAGTGAGCTGAGATTGCACCACTGCACTCCAGCCTGGGTGACAGAGTGAAACTCAAAAAAAAAAAAAAAAAAAGGAATAGGAACATCATCTAGGGACTAGGTATAAACAATCATAAATGGAGTTCTGGCTACACTCCAGCTCAGAACAGGTCCACTGAGGCATTGAGGCAGTGGATATTTCCTCAGTTCCCAAATGTATATGGAATAGAGATTCTTGGTAGTTGGCCTAATCTCAACAGTTCTTTTCATTATAACGATTCAGATGGGTGTGTAGTGTTTCTCCATGTGGGTTTGCTTTTCCAAATTGACTGATACTGAGCATCTTTCATATGTTTATAGTTATTTGTATATCTTCTTTTTTTTTTTTTTAATTATTAATGGAAGTGCTGCTGACCCCGGCCGGGCCCCTCCGACCCCAGCCAGGCCCAGAAGACACAGCCATTTGTATATCTTCTTTAGTGAAATGTCTATTTTGCACATATTTTAATTGGGTTTGTTGTTTACCTTATTACTGAGTTGATTTCTTTTTCTTTTTTTCTTGAAAAAGGTCTCACTCTGTTGCCTAGACTGGAGTGCAGTGGCACGATCTCAGCTCACTGCAGCCTTGATCTCCCAGCCTCAAGCTATCCTCACCTCAGCCTCCCAAGTAGCTGGGACTAAAGGCACACACCATGGTCTCTGTCACCCAGGCTGGAGTGCAGTGGGGCGATCTCAGCTCCCTGCAACCTCCATCTCGCAGGTGCAAGCGATTCTCATATCTCAGCCTCCTGAGTAGCTGGGACCACAGGCATGTGCCACCAAGCCCAGCTAAGTATTTTTGGTTTTTTAGTAGAGACAGGGTTTCACCATGTTTGTCAGGCTGGTCTTGAATTGACCTCAGGTGATCCACCAGCCTCAGCCTCCCAAAGTGATGGGATTACAGGCGTGAGCCACCTCGCCTGGCCTAATTTTGTTCATTTTTTTGTAGAAACAAGGTTTCACTATGTTCCCCAGGCTGGTCTCAAACTCCTGGACGCAAGTGATCCTCCTGCCTCAGATTTCTGAAGTACTGGGATTACAGGCATGAGCCACTGTGACCCGTCAGAGTTGAATTCTTTATATATTCTGGATACAAGTCCTTATCACATACACACAGTGCAAATTATTTTTCCCAGTCTGTGGCTTAGCTTTTCATTTTCATTTTTTTTTTTTTACAGTCTAGAGATTTTTTTTTTAAACACCTATTACACCATGAATTCATAGGGAATGGGTTCCAGCAGCTCAGGCTCCTTCCCACTGGTTCTCACAGTGTGTGCTGCTGTGGGTGGAGCAGGCTGGCACTTCAGCTGAACCCAGGTGCCTTTCTCTTTGGCTTCTTTCTTTTTCTGACCATTTTCCTTCACATGTTTCAGGAAGCTATCTCGACTCTGAGAGTGCTTAATGTGCTCAGT
>CAUYLG010077627.1:0-18844 GCA_963573385.1 Cacajao melanocephalus
TTTTGTGGGGGTGGGACCAGCTAAGCCTGATCACCTGGCTCCCTGCCTCAGAGCCTTTTTTGTTTAGTTGAACGATCGACTCTCTCCCAAGTGTTCCAGTCGCCTGACGAAAAGGCGCCGGGATCTGCGTGATTTCCCGTGCGGCGACCCACTGCGCCGGCTGAAACAGCGCTGATATTCGTGGCGCTTTTTTGCCCAGGAATCTCCTGGTCTGGCTCCCTGTTTCAGACCCCTTTTTAATCAGATGAATGGGCAATTCTGCCTTCCCGAAGCTCCGCTTGCCAGCTAGAAGGGAGACCCAGACTAGTGTATTTTGTACGGAGAACTGCCACGCCGGGGTGCCGGCAAAACCGCCGCGCCGGCCAAAAGAGCCGCGCTGGTGACCCATAGGGCTCCTCCGCCTGGGAATCTCCTAGTCTGTGGGCAATAAAAATCCGTCTGGAAATACGGCGTCCACTCACCCTCTGTGCTTTCACTGGGAGCTGCAATCCTGAGCTGCTCCTAATCGGCCATCTTGGATCGCACCCCCATTTGTATGGTTTTAAAGATTCCTTTTGGAATTGATTTCCAGTTTTTTTCTGCTGTGGTCTGAGAGAGTGCTTGATATAAGTTCAATTTTCTTAAATTTATTGAGGCTCATTTTGTGGCCTATCATATGGCCTATCTTGGAGAAAGTTCCATACACTGATGAATAGAATGTATATTCTGTGGTTGTTGAGTAGAATGCTCTGTAAGTATCTATTAAGTCCATTTGTCCCAGGGTATAGTTTAAATCTATTGTTTCTTTGTTGATTTTCTGTCTTGATGACCTGTCTGGTGCTGTCAGTGGAGTATTGAAGTCCCCTACTATTACTGTGTTGCTGTCTATCTCATTTCTTAGGTCTATTAATTGTTTTATAAATTTGGGTACTCCAGTGTTAGGCGCATAATATTTAGGATTGTGATATTTTCCTGTTGGACAAGGCCTTTTGTCATTATATAATATCCCTCTTTGTCTTTGTCTTTTTTTTTTTTTTTGAGACAGTCTTGCTGTGTCATCTAGGCTGGAGTGCAGTGGAACAATCTTGGCTCACTGCAGCCTCTGCCTCCCAGGTTCAAACGAGTCTCCTGTTTCAGCCTTCCAAGTCCTGGGACTATAGGCATGAGTCACCATGCCTGGCTAATTTTTGTATTTTTAGTAGAGATGGGGTTTCATCATGTTGGCCAGGTTGGTCTCGAACTCCTGACTTCAAGTGATCTGCCCACGTCGACCTCTGAAGGTGCTGGGATTACAGGCATGAGCCCAGCCCTCTCTTTGCCTTTTTTAACTGCTGTTGCTTTAAAGTTTGTTTGTCTGATACAATAATAGCTACTCCTGCTTGCTTTTGGTGTCCCTTTCCATGGAATATCTTTTTCTACCCCTTTACCTTAAGTGTATGTGAGTCCTTATCTGTTAGGTGAGTTTCTTGAAGGCAGCAGACGGTTGGTAAATTCTTACCCATTCTATAATTCTGTATCTTTTAAGTGGACCATTTAGGCCATTTACATGCAACATTAGTGTTGAGACGTAAGGTACCATTCTGTTCATCATACTATTTGTTGCCCGTATACCTTGGTTTTTTGTTTTTATTTTTTATTTTAATTTATTTATTTATTTATTTATTTATTTATTTATTTATTTATTTATTTTGAGACAGAGTCTCACTCCATCACCAGGTGCCAGACTGGAGTGCAGTGGTGCAATCTCAGCTCACTGCAACCTCCGCCTCCCAGGTTCAAGCAATTCTCCTGCCTCAGCCTCCCGAGTAGCTGGGACTACAGGCGCGTGCCACCACACCCAGCTAATTTTTGTATTTTTAATAGAGACGGGGTTTCACCATGTTGGCCAGGATGGTCTTGATCTCTTGACCTCGTGATCCGCCCGCCTCGGCCTCCCAAAGTGTTGGGATTACAGGCGTGAGCCATTGCGCCCAGCCTTGTTTTTATTTTTTGAATTGTATTTTTGCTTTATAGATCCTGTGAGATGTATACTTTAAAGAGGTTCTGTTTTGATGTGTTTCCAGGATTTGTTTCAAGATTTAGAACTCAATTTAACAGTTGTTATAGTGCTGGCTTGATAGTGGTGAATTCTTTCAGCATTTGTTAGTCTGAAAAGGACTGTATCCTTCCTTCATTTATGAAGCTTAGTTTCGCTGGAAACAATTGTTTTGTTTAAAGAGGCTGAAGATAGGGCCCCAGTCCCTTTTGGCTTGGAGGGTTTGTGCTGAGAAATCTGCTGTTAATCTGATAGGTTTTCCTTTATAGGTTACCTGGTGTTTTTGCCTCATAGGTCTTAAGTTCTTTCCTTTGTCTTAACTGTAGATAACCTGATGACTGTATGCCTAGGCAATGATCTTTTTGCAATGAATTTCCCAGGTGTTCTTTCAGCTTCTTGTATTTGGATGAAGAGGTCTCTAGCAAATCAAGGAAGTTTTCCTTTATTATTCCCCCAAATATGTTTTCCAAACTTTTGGATTTCTCTTCTTCCTCAGAAATGCCAATTATTCTTAGGTTTGCTTGTTAAACATAATCCCAAACTTCTTGGAGGCTTTGTTCATATTTTCTTATTATTTTTTCTTTGTCTTTGTTGGATTGGGTTAATTCAAAAACCTTGTCTTCGAGTTCTGAAGTTCTTTCTTCTGCTTGTTTAATTCTATTGCTGAGACTTTCCAGAGCATTTTGCATTTCTGCAAGTGTATCCACTGTTTCCTGAAGTTTTGGTTGTTTTTTATTTATACTATCTATTTCACTGAAGATTTCTCCCCTCATTTCTTTCCTTTTTTTTTTTTTTTTTTTTTTTTAGATTGAGTCTTGCTCTGTTGCCCCAAGCTGGAGTGCAGTAGTGCAATTTTGGTTCACTCTGCAACCTGCATCTCACAGGTTCAAGCGATTCTCCTGCCTCAGCCTCCTGAGTAGCTGAGACTACAGGCACATGCCACCATACTGTCTAATTTTTTTGTATTTTTAGTAGAGACGGGGTTTCACCATGGATGATCTCGATCTCCTGACCTCATGATCCGTCTGCCTCAGCCTCCCAAAGTGCTGGGATTACAGGCGTGAGCCATGGTACCTGGCTTCCCCTCATTTCTTGTATCATTTTTTTGACTTCCTTAAACTGGATTTCAGTGTTCTCTTGTGCCTCCCTGATCAGCTTAATAACTAACATTCTGAATTCTTTTTCAGGTAAATCAGGGATTTCTTGGTTTGGATCCATTGCTGGTGAGCTAGTGTGATTTTTTGGGGGGTGCTAAAGAACCCTGTTTTGTCATATTACCAGTTGGCTTTCTGGTTCCTTCTCATTTGGGTTGGCTCTGTCAGCAGGAAGGTCTAGGACTCGAGGCTGTTGTTCAGATTCTTTTGTCCTATGGGGTGTTCACTTGCAGTAGTACTCTCCCAATTTTCCTAGGGATGTGGCTTCCTGAGAGCTGAGCTGTAATGATTGTTATCTGTCTTCTGGATCTAGCCACCCAGCAAGTCTACTAGGCTCCAGGCTGGTACCGGGGGTTATCTACAGAGTCCTGTGATGTGAACCATCTGTGGGTCTCTCAGCGGTGGATACCAACACAGTATGTGGGGTGTCTCCTGGGTTCTGCAATCTGCTTCCTTCAGAGGGTCTGTGGGTTCTCTTTGCTTTCCTGATTCATTCCTGCAGTCGTTCTGGAACAAAAGTTCACGATGGGAGCCTCCACACTCTGCTGTGTCTGTCCCAGTGGGAGCTGCGATCTAGTCGTGCCTCCTGTCTGCCATGATCTCCTAATTTTCTCTGATTATTGGAGCTTTGTAGTAAGTGTTGAAATCAAGAAGAGCGAGTCCTCCAACTTTGTCTTTTTCAAGATTCTTTTGGGTATTGTGCTTCCTTTGCTTGTCAGTTTTAGGGTCAGGTTTGTCAATTTATGCAGAAATCCAACTGGAATTTTGATAAAATTGTGTTAAATCTATAGATTAATTTTGGGAGTCTTGCCATCTTAATATAATACTAATGAGTTTTCTGATCCATAAACATGGGGTACCTCCATTTATTTAAAACTTTACTTGCCTTTAGAGATGTTTTATAGTTTTCAGTGTAGCAGGCAAGTCATGCTTTACCTTTTTTTTTTTTTTTTTTTTTTTTGAGACGATGTCTCACTCTTCCCCCAGGCTGGAGTGCAATGACACACCACAGCCTCTGCCTCCTGGGTTCAAATGATTCTCCTGCCTCAGCCTCCCAAGTAGGTAGGATTACAGGCGCCTGCCACCATGCCTGGCTAATTTTTAGTAGAGACAGGGTTTCACCATGTTGCACAGGCTGGTCTCGAACTCCTGACCTCAGGTGATCCACCCGCTTTGGCCTCCCAAAGTGTTGGGATTATAGGCGTGAGCCACCTTGCCCAGCCTACCTTTCATTTTTTTAAAGACATTTTGCTGGCTAAAGAATGTAAGTTGATAGTTTATTTTCTTTCAGTAGTTTCATAATATTATTCAACTGTCTTCTGACTTGCTTTATTTCCCACAAGAAATCTGCTGTCATCCTTATCTTTGTTCCTATCTATGTAATGTGTTCTCTCACCCTCCCACTCTCACTTCTTTTGTCACTAGTTTTAAGGAAATGATTTGATGTATTTGATGTATTTTTCCTGGTGTAGTTTTCTTCATGTTCCTTGTACTTGAGGTTTAATGATCTTCTTGGTTCTAATGATTAACTTGGGGAGAAAGGACAAACTTATTATTATTTTGAGTTTTTAAATCCTTGAGTACTACATGTCTTCATTATTTAGGTCTTCTCTGATTTCTTTCATCAGCATACATATCCTGTATGTATTTTGTTAATTTTTACCTAAGTATTTCATTTTTTAGAGTTTTATAAATGGTAGTTTTAAAAAATTTTATTTTCACATGTTTATTGCTAGAATATAAAAATATATTAGATTTTTGTGCTTTGATCTTGTTTCCTGCAACCTTGCTAAATTCACATTAGTTCCAGGATTCACTTTTTATACATTCCTTTAGATTTTCTACACAGACATTCATGCTATTTGTTAATAGGGATAGTATGATGCTTCCTTTCTGATGTGTATATCTTTTATTCCTTTCTCATATAATATTGCCCTGGATGACGTCTATTATGATGTTGGACAGGGTAGAGACCAGATTTGGGGTAAGGTCATGGGTTTGGCTTTTGGCCTTGATTGTCATTAAAAGAGCCATCCATTTACAAGTTTAATTTTAGTCCTTTTTATCTCTGCTTAAGTTTAAAATGTGTATGTTTCTACAACAGATGCATCATCTAGGTTTTGTATTTGTTTTGTTGTGTTTCCACAGACTCCCATTTCCTCTGTTAGAGGAATTGTGGTGTTACTAAAAAGCCAAGCAGAGGGTGGCCATGGTTGTCCAGATGCCCAGGCCTGTGGTACTGTTCTGGAGGGCTTTGTGTCGGGTGATCCATGTATCTACATTCAAATAGAGCGCTCTGCTCTCTGGGACCAAAAACAGGAGGCACATCATCAATTTGCCCGGTAAGAAATCTTCATGCATGAACTCACACCCTACTGACATGCCTGCTTTATACTAATGTAAAGTTTCTCAAGGTCCAGTTTTAATTATTTAAACTTTTAGAAATTTTATATGGGCAAATGAAAATAAAATGGATCTGAGTGATAGAAACCTCTGCAAATACTGACCCTCTCTCTTCCAGAGAGTATCTGGAATGGAGTTCCCATTCTTCTGTGGGAGCAGTCTGCTCCAGGACTTGAAGCAACTTCACAATGAGAAGTTGGGGAGAAAAGCATCACCCGCAGACCCTGAAAATCCTCTGTCACTGGCAGATGGGTTTCCTTATCATACTTGTTCATTCATTCACAGCATTAGAAAACAAAGTTATCACTGCCTGCAAACAATAAATTGTTCTGAATTACCACCAAAGATGGGTCTAGTTTCAAAGCTCCATGTCTGTGGAAAGAGGCAAGACCTGTCTCATCTCTCTGGACTGGCCCTCCTAGAATCACAGAAGTTTAGAGAAGGCAGGGTTGCTCTTGCTGCCCCTTCTGGATTCTGAAAAGTCCTTTCTGGGATGGCTCTTGTACTCTTTCTCACTGTTTCTTTGTTCGGGTTATCCGCCTGACTTGGGCTTCTGCCTCAGATGGAGGTATCCGCTGCCTTCCCAGCCCTCTGATTTAAGGCCAGTTAGCCACCCTGGGGGAGTTCCATGGAGCCACCACTCTGAAGAGGCAATCAAGGCAGCTGCAGAGGAAGCTGGGCCCCGTTACTAGCCCTTCCATGCTTCATACAGGCTCACTGGGCTCTGGGTGATTTTAGGTAACTTTGGGGAGAAGGGGACAATGTGTGACAAACATAGCATTCAGCTCCCAACAGAACCCTTAATTTTCTTTTTATGTAATTTCCTCTTTAGAGAATAAACTGGTCAAGTCTAGTGTATGGAGAGCTTTTGTGAGGACACGGTACTAATATCTAGATGATATTTCTGAATTTAATTGATGTTTTCCACTTGGATGTCTAGTGGTCATTTTAGGCAAACATGTCTGAACTGAGCTCCTGTCTTGCCCTGGACCCTGCCTCCGGTGGCCTGGCTGTCTTAGTATCTGCCCTCCATGAGCTTAGGCAAAAAGTTTTGGGGTTATCTCTAACTTCTCTCTACTTTCCACAAACCATGTCAAGCTCTCAGCAAGTCCTATTGGCTCTGCCTTCAAATGTAGCTAAAATCTGCCCTCTGCTTATCCACTGTGTTGCTGCTACTCAGCACAAGCCGTTGCTCCTACTGGCTCACAGGAACATCCACTCTGGTCTCCTGCTTCCACCTGCCCCTTCAGTCTGTTTTCCATGCAGCACCCAGAGCTGGCCTGTTACAGCATAAATCAGATCATATCACTCACTCCCCTGCCCAAAACCTTCAGACAGCTCCTGCTTCACTCTGAGGAAAAGCCAAAATCACTGCTTTTCAGCCTTCTGGCTAAGTGTGGAAAAGCCACAGGACCTAAGAAGGCCC
This sequence comes from Cacajao melanocephalus, assembly GCA_963573385.1. Taxonomy (NCBI): domain Eukaryota; kingdom Metazoa; phylum Chordata; class Mammalia; order Primates; family Pitheciidae; genus Cacajao; species Cacajao melanocephalus. The sequence continues at coordinate 6,998 of CAUYLG010077627.1, forward strand.
TCACCCTCGAGATGTGCTTGCTCCAGCCCCTCCACTGTCTTCAACCCCACCCCCTCCTCTCTCCCGGCCTCTCAGGGCACTCCCACCTCCTTGCTGTTCCTGACCATGTGGCGTGTGCTTCTACCCAAGGGCCTGGTACCACCGTGCCCTCCCTTCAGCATTCTCCCAAATAGCTGCATGGTTTGCTGCCTCATTCCTTTATGTTTTTCTCTGAACAAACAGAAAGTAAACTATGAAAACACAAAAGTACAGAGTGGTATACACATCCACCCAGGCCAACATTGCATCAAAGGTTTTTCCTTCCATCATCTGTCCCTTTCCTGGGGGAGGGGGAGAGGGCTGGGATTAAAGAAAATCCCAACCTATTGTTTTGTCCTCTCATGTCTCAGGGTGTAATTCTAAAAACTATGGGCTTGTTTTTTTTGTTGTTGTTTTTTTTTTAAGAGAGCCACAATGCCATTTTAAAATTTAACGAATTTTATACCCAGTCCAAATTTAAAGTTACCTGATTATCTCAAAAATGTCCTTCTACAGTTGACTTGTTGGGATCAGGACATAACATTGGGTGGCCATGTCTCTTGTTTTTTCTAATCTGGAGCACCCCACAGCCCCTCTCCCCATCTTGGAGGAGGTCCCACGTCCTGGATTCATTGGTTTGCCTCATCATGAAGTTCTTTAACTTATTCTCTCTCCTCTTTGCCATATATCCTGTAAACTGGAGTTCGTGCTACAGGCTTGATTATGTGGGCCCAACTTGTTTTGCACAGCACTTCCTAGGTGGTGCCGTAGGCTTCACACACCATCCATGATGCAGTTGGATGGCCAGATTTAGAAATTAAAATATGGTACAGCAAATCTGAATTTCAGATAAATAACTAATTTTTTAGTATATGTATGTCTCCAGTATTGCATGGGACATACTTATACTAGAAGAATACATATCTAAAAAGTATTTAATTTTTTTCGGATAATAATTATTCATGATTTTTCTGAAATTCAGACTTAACTGATGTCCTCCCGACTTCCCTTAGGGATGCAGCTGGGTTGTTCCAGTTTTCATGGTGCTGAGAGGGAGAGAGGGTTCATGTGGTGTCAGCATGATCCCTTACTTATAAGCTTCTCCCCCAAACTTTCCCTTAATGGTTTTGCCCATTGATGAGGATCATCTGAATTACTTATTTAATGATGGCTGGTAAGATGGTAATTTTTCTAACTCTATCATTTCTTCCACAGAGTGGCTAAAATTTTCTGTAAAGAACTTTCCTTCACCAACGAGGCTTTTGTTTACCTAATCCTTCATATCTTTCCTCAAGAGTTACCTTGGCTGGGCACAGTGCCTCAGCTGAGGTGGGAGGATGGCTTGAGGCTGGAGTTTGAAACTAGCTTGGGCAACACAGTAATACCCCACCTCTACAAAAAATTTAAAAATTACCCGGGTACAGTGGCATGTGCCTGTAGTCCCAGCTACTCCAGAGGCTGATGTCGGAGGATCACTTGAACCCAGGAGTCTGAGCCTGCAGTGAGCTGTGATTGTGCTACTGCACTCCAGCCTGGTTGACAGAGTGTGGCTCTGTCTATAAAAAAAAAAAAAAAAAAAAAAAGGAGTGACCTTATCAGATCTTCCTTAACCGCCCTGTGTGAGACGTCACCCCACTGCCAACCCCACATACGTGACTTTCATTTGTGTTCAGCAGTGTGTTCACTAATGTATCCCCAATATCTAAAAGCAATGCTACAAAACAATTGCTTAATCAGTATTCAATATTATTATGAATGAATGAATGTTGAAGGTTAATTTTTTTTTTTTGAGACAAAGTCTTGCTCTATCACCAGGCTGCAGTGCAGTGGCGTGGTCTCAGCTCACTGCACCCTCTGCCTGCCAGGTTCAAGCAGTTCTCCTGCCTTAGCCTTCTGAGTAGCTGGAACTATAGGCATGCACCACCATGCCCAGCTAATTTTTGTATTTTTAGCAGAAACGGGGTTTCACCATGTTTGTCAGGATGATCTCAATCTCTTGACCTTGTGTTCTGCCTGCCTCAGCCTCCCAAAGTGCTGGGATTACAGGTGTGAGCCACCGCTCCCACCCAAGGCTTAATTTTTAAAAGTTCTAGGACAATTAAATTAATACACTGCCTCAAGCACCATAAATTGGAAATAAAAATCCCAATCATATATCTTTGAGATTCAAATAAATTTAAATAAATCACATTTAAATTAATACACATTTTTTTGCACAAAACATGTTTAATAACATTTATTAAGTAACCTGTGCAAAGGCTTTTCGCATACACACTCTTCCTTCACCTTCACATTCTCTCTGTATGTTATGCCTGTTCACTCCATTTTACAGATGAGAAACCCTCAAGTCTAGCGCATATATATGTAAATATATATGTGCATGTGCATGTACATACGTATATATAGATATGTTTTATTTCACGGTTTATTGCAGCCTCAACGTCCCAGCTCAAGCGATTCTCCCTCCTCAGCAACCTCACCCCAGTAGCTAGGAATTTAGGACTATAGGCAGGCACCACTATGCCTGGCCAGTTTCTATTTATCTTACAAGGTATTCTTTTTGTTGTTTATCAAGATAAAAATCAATTCGTTTCTTATTAGTGGAAGATAGTCTAGTTGGTAGATTACCTCATCACGGACCTCTGAGTTTCAAGGATGAAGGAGCAGCAAAGGGAAGTAAGCTGCATGGCCCCAGTTCTTCTCCTTCATATGTTCTTCACTCCCTCTTTCCCTTCTCTCCTCTTGGACACCCTCCTCCCCACTCCAGCCAAGCCAAGATCTGAAGTTGTGTTATTGGCACTTTACCCTCCCTACCATCCTGGCCGCCCTTTTCAAGGAAAACCAAGGTGAAATCACATAAAATGGAAAAAGCCAACAAATGTCTTTCTGTGGAACAAGTCCAAACAAAATCTAACTGCAGTTTGGCTAAGTGTGCAAAGCTCAGTAGGCTCTCAATTTCTTTCTTTCTCAGCTCTAACCAAAGAACCTCATTAATGTGTTAATGAGCATTTACTGTAAAGAGAGATTTGGTAGCTTAGAGTTTGGGCCCTGGCAGCAGCAGGATATGGTCTCAGATCCCAGCATTGCCATTTATTAGTCATTTAACCCTGGCCAAATTGCTTAGCCTCTTCAAGACTAAGCTTCCTCTTCTGTAAAATGGTTCTAGTGCATGTCAGATAGGATTGTGATGAGGTTTCAATGCAACAATCACTTCACACGCAATGCTGCGAAGTGCTCATCGTGGTGTCTGGCACACAGTAACTATTCAGTCAGTTTTAACAATTGTGAATCCCATATTCAAAGTGCTTGTGTTACAATGGAGAGAACAAACTTTCAAGGTACATTATAATACAGCAAGTGTGTTCCTCCTGAACTACGTGTGTGGACAGGAGTATAGAAGAGATACAGAAGAGGAAGCAGCCCCCTGCCTGGGAAATTAGGGCATACCCTCCTGAAGATGGCCCTTGAACAGTTTGCAAAAGTCGTGAGACGAGAATTGTAGTCAAGAATACAGTATGTACAGTGGCCCAGGGGCAGAACAGGACATGGCACAGCCTGGTGGTAGTGGAAAGAGAATTCAGTGGGACGAGAGGGTAGAATGTTTGAGGTGAGTTCTGGGAGAACAGGCTGGAGAGTTGTCTTGGGGCCTGGCTATAAAGAGCCCAGAAGAGGTGTATCCTGCTCAGAAATGTGGGTCTTATTCTGCAGGTAATGGGCTGTTACACAGAGATAAGCACTTGACAGCTGTGTGACCCTGAATACCTTACTTAGTCTCTCTGTGTCTCAGTTTCATCATCTGTAAAGCGCAGATAATAAATAATACCAACCTCTTGGGATTCTTTAGTTAATGTATGTATGTACTATCTAAATGATAGCTATTAGTTGAGTAGTAATAATATTTTTTCAAGGTTAGAAGTTCTAAAATAATGTTTAAATCAGCGAATTTCTTTTCCTCTTCTAGGAATGTGCTATTTCAAACACTGAAATGTAAATGTCCTGTTATTTGTTTTAATGCTAAGGATTTTGTGAGAATAGTGCTGCAGTTTTTCGGTAATGATGGCAGTTGGAAACATGGTAAGTTCTATTTTTTATTCTCTCTATAATTTAACTCTTCAGCTGTGACTCCTCCTATGAATGGGAGCATATGATGAGGGCAGCCATGGCGCACAATCCCTGAGGGACCTGGGCGCACAGACTGCTATGCCTCCTCACGGGCCCTAAGCATGGGGAGGCAGTTTTCCTCTACGTTTCTAGGTTATTTAAATTTTTACAAGTATATATTACTTTCATAATTTAAAATAGGAAAGAATTAACTTACGTAGCATGGTCAGTGAGATTTGTTATTACCGCAAATAGCTTATAAACTTTCTAAAAATTAAAGTACAGTCAAGAGTAATTAACATCAAAAACATAGGACTTACCTTTTATTTAAAATAGTAAAGATTTTAAATACACACACACACACATATATATATATATTTTTTTGATTTTTTTGTAGAGATGGGGCGCAACTTTCTTGCCCAGGCTGGTCTCAAACTGCTGGCCTCAAGCCATCCTTCTGCCTCAGCTCCTCCCAAAGTGCTGGGATTACAGGCATGAGCCACTGCACCTGGCCTAAAATAGTAAACTTTTTGAAAACTAGATGGACAAGGCTAGGCACAGTGGCTCACGCCTATAATCCCAGCACTTTGGGAGGCTAAGGCAGGCAGATCACGAGGTCAGGAGTTCGAGACTAGGCTGGCCAACATGGTGAAACCCTCTCTCTACTAAAAATACAAAAATTAGCCAGGCGTGGTGATGCACGCCTATAATCCTAGCTACTCAGGAGGCTGAGGCAGGAGAATTGCTTGAACCTGGGAGGCAGAGGACAGATGGGTGGTAAAACAAATACATAAGCAGTAAAAACAAATAGCAAAAATATTCATTGTAGAATCTAGGTGGTGGACATCTGTGTTCACTGTATGATTCTTTTCAAATTGTCGGTATGTTTGAAAATGTTCATAATAAAAGGCTGGAAAAAACCCTTTTTATTGTCAAAAATTTCTAACACATACAAAAGTAGCCATCACCGAGTTTTAACAATTATCAATTTTCAACCAATCTTTTTTTTTTTTTGAGACAGAGTCTTGTTCTGTCTCAAAATACATATATCGATTATATATCAATAAAAAAATACTGTTTTTCATAGTGGCTGTACTAATAACTTTCCCACCAATAGTGTATGAGGTTCCCCTTTCTCCAATCCTCACCAGTATCTGTTATTGCTTATCTTTTTGATAAAAGTCATTTTAAATTGGGGCGAGATGATATCTCATTGTGCTTTTCCTTGCATTTTTCATTTTTATTTATTTATTTATTTTTCTTTTATAAATAGAGCTGGGGTTTCACCATGTTGGCCAGGATGGTCTCGATCTCCTGACCTCGTGATCCGCCCACCTTGGCCTCCCAAAGTGCTGGAATTATAGGAGTGAGCCACCGCACCCGGCCTCCTTGCATTTTTCTTATGATTAGTGATGTTGAGCATTTAAAAATATTCTTGTTGGCCTTTTGTATATCTTCTTTTCAGAAATGTCTATTCAAATCTTTTGCCCATTTTTAAATCATGTTTCCCCCTATTGAGCTGTTTGAGTTCCTTTTATATCCTGGTTATTAATCCCCTATCAGATGGATAGTTTGCAAATATTTTCTTCCATTCTGTGGGTTGTCTCCTTACTCTGTTGTTTCCTTTGCTGTACAGCTTTTGCTTGATGTAATTTTATTTGTCTAGTTTTGCTTTTGTTGCCTATGCTTTTGAGGTTTTAGTAAAAAAAAAAAAAAAAAAAAAAATGCCCAGACAAATGCCCTGGAGCATTTTTCCAGCGTTTTCTTCCAGAAGTTTCACAGTTTCAGGTCTGATTTAAGTCCTTAAACTAAATTAGGAGTCTAATATCATTCTTCTGCATATGATTTTCCCATAACCTTTCCCCAATATATATTCTTGGCACCTGTCAAAAATGAATTGGCTGTAAATGTGTGGATTTATTTCTGGGATCTCTATTCTGTTCCATTGATCTGTGTGTCTGTTTTTATGTCAATACCGTGCTGTCTTGGTTACTATAGCTTTGTAATATAATTTGAAGTCAGGCAGTTTGATTCCTCTAGCTTTGTTCTTTTTGCTTATGATTGCTTTGGTTATTCAAGGTGTTTGGTTCCATACAGATTTTAGGCTTTTTGTCCTATTTCTGTGAAGAATGCCATTGGTATTTTGATAGGGATTGCATTTACTCTTTAATTGCATTAGGTAACATTGATATGTTAACAATATTAATTTTTGCATTCCCTCACTTTTACTCTATGTACGTCTTTATAAGTAAAATGGGTTCCTAGTAAGCAGGAAATTGTTGGGTCTTATTTCCTTATCCATTCAGCCATTCTGTGTCTTTTAATTGAAGAATTTAGTCCATTTACATTCAGTGTTATTGGTAGGCGAGGACTTATTACTGCCATTTTATTACTTGTGGTTAAGTGATTTTCTCTGGTAGTATGTTTTAATTTGTTGCTTTTTGTTTTTAGTGTATTTATTATAGGTTTTTGCTTTGTTGTTACAAAATACAATATCAAATACACTAAAAATAAAAAGGAGCCTTACAAAAAACATCTTATAGTTATAACAAGTTATTTTAAACAGATGACAATTTATCTTTATTTACAAAGAAGAGAATAGAAACAAATAAAGGAAAAACTAAAAAATGTCTACACTTAAATTCCACCCCCTACACACATTTTGACTTTTTGTGCCTCAATTTATGTGTTTTTATATTGCCCATCTCTTAACAGGTTGCTATAGCTATTACTGTTTTTTATAGATTTATCTTTTAATCTTCATACTGGAATTATGAGTGGATTGCATACCACAATTAGTGTTAGAGTATGCTGAGTTTATGTATTTACTTTTACCAGTAGGTTTTAATCTTTCAAGTGTTTTCTTTTTTTGTGTTCATGTATTTTTCTTTCAGATTGAAGAACTCTTTTTAGCATATCTTTGAAGATGGGTCTGGTGGTGATGAATTTCCTCAGTTTTTGTTTGTCTGGGGCTTTATTTTTCATGTTTGAAGCATAGCTTTGCTGGGCACAGAATTCGTGGTTGGCAGTTGTCTTTTGTTTTCTTTTTCTTTGAGAAGATGGGGTCTCTATCACTCAGACAGGAATGCAGTGGTGTGATCATAGCTCACTGTAACCTCAAATTCCTGAGCTCCAGTGATCCTTCTTCATCAGCCTCCCAAGTAGATGGTACTACAGGTGTGTTCTACCATACCCAGCTGATTTTTTTATTTTTATTTTTTAGAGACAGGGGTCTCACTATGTTGTCCTGGCTGCTGTTGAATTCATAGCCTGAAATGATCCTCCTGCCTTAGGCTCCCAAAATGCTGGGATTACAGGTGTGAGCCCTAGAGCCTGACAGTTTTATTTTCTTTCAACACTTTGAATATGTTATCCCACATCCTCCTGGCCTCTAGGGTTTCCATTGAGAAATCTGTTACCAGATGAATTGGAGCTCCTTTATACATTATTTGTTCTTTTCTCTTGCTGCTTTTGGGGTCCTTTCTCTGTCCTTGACCTTTGGGGGCTTGCTTAATATATGTATTGGGATACTTTTATTTGGATTTAATCTGTTTGATGATCTCTGACCTTCTTGTACCTGGATATTTTTGTCTTTCTCAAGATTTGGTCCTGATGCAGTGGCTCATGCCTATAATCACAGCATTTTGGGAGACTGAGGCAGGTGATTCACTTGAGGTCAGAAGTTCGAGACCAGCCTGGCCAACATGGTGAAACCCTGTATCTACTAAAAATTCAAAAGTGAGCTAGGCATGGTGGCACATACCTGTAATCCCAGCTACTCGGGAGGCTGAGACAGGAGAATCGCTTTAACCCAGGAGGCAGAGGTTGCAATGAGCCAAGATCAAGCCATCGCACTCCAGCCTAAGCAACAGAACAAGACTCTGTCTAAAAACCAAAAACCAAAAACAACCAAAAAAACATTTGGGAAGTTTTGTGTTATTATTTTTTGAATAAGCTTTCTACTCCTTGCTCTTGCTCTGCTTCATCTTGAACACCAATAATTCTTAGATTTGCTCTTTTGAGGCATTTTTCTATATCTTATAGGTGTTCTTCGTTTCTCTTCTCTCTTTTCTTTTTTCTCCTCTGTATCTTTTCCAATAGCCTATCTTCAGACTCACTGATTCTTCTCTCTGCTTGATCTGCTCCGCTGTTGAGAGCCTCTAATGAATTTTTCAGCTCATCAAATATATTTCTCAGTTCCAGGATTTCTGTTTGATTTTTAAAATTATTTTAATCTCCATTAAATTTTTCTGATCAATTTCTGGGTTTTTCTGTGATATTTTAGAGATCACTGAGTTTCCTTAAAACTGCAGTTTTGAATTCTTGATCAAAGAGCTTCCCTATCACCATCCTATTAAGGTCAGTTACTGGCTTCTTGCTTTGTCTGGTTTGAGGAGGTCTTGGTTTCTCGCTTGCGGTTATTTCTTTTGGATGTGCGTGTGTTTCTTTGCATGGAAGGATTAGATTTTTGTTCCGATCTTCTCTTTCTGGCTTGTTTTGGTTTTTTTTTTATTGAGTATGTTTGCTCAGAGATTTTTTTTTTATATACCTGCTGGAATATCTTTTCTTTTTTGCTAGGTCCTTTCTTCCTTTTTGTCACTAGGTGGCATCTTAAGCCCAGGTATGCCTCGGCTCTAGCAAACTTCAGAGCCCTGCCCATCCTGCTGAGGAAAGTCTCTAAGGGTATACCTCGACAGTATGGGAAAGCTAGCTGGGAGTTCATGCCCAGGGGACGTGTGGGATGTACCTCCTCCAACATGGTACGGCTGACCAGCCTCTTTGTTTTGATGTCTCCTCTGTTCATGGTACAGAGCAGTGTCTGCTAGTCTCTACCACTGCCCATCTCTGGCTATCCCCAGGGTATTTCTCCCTTCAGACACTCATGATGCTTCCTGTGGGTTGTGGCAGGGACGAGTCTCCTGCCAGGGTGCCCAAGATGATGGGAAAGATGATTGTCCACCTCAGTCTCACTTTTTCTAGTGTAGTAACTGAATTGGGGGAAATTTTTCTACATGCTTGGTGACTGGCACATTGGGGAAGGGACATAAAAGTCTGATTCTTACTGACATAAAGACAGTAAGAACCGTCTGCACGGAGTTTTTTTGCTTCTGTGTGGCTTTAGAAACTGTGTCATCCTTATATTTGGGTTCTAAGATACTGCTGCTGATAATCTTGGTGCTATATGTGGATTTTTGCTTTTCTGTGAAGGCGAGTGAAGCCAGTTTGCTTGTATTCCACCATTTTGATAACATCACTCTATTACCAATAATCTTTTTATTATTGGCTATCTAGTCAGTGTTTGCACTTCCCTAGTTGTTCTATAACTGTTTTTGTTTATTTGTTGTTGTTTTACAATTTGTTTTAACTGGGGCCCAAAGCCCATACCTTATATATATATGTATGTATGTATGTATATATATATATTCACTCAGGCTAGAGTGCAGTGGCGTGATCTTGGCTCACTGCAACCTCTGCCTCCCGGGTTCAAGCGATTCTCCTGTCTCAGCCTCCCATGTAGATGGAATTATTACAGGTGTGTGCCACCACACCTGGCTAATTTTTTTTTTTTTTTTTTTGTATTTTTGGTAGAGAGGGGTTTTACCATGTTGGCCAGGCCGGTCTCAAACTTCTGATCTCAAGTGATCTGCCCACTTGGGATCAGTACCAGGATTACAGGCATGAGCCACCGTGCCCAGCCAGGTGTGCTTGTATTTCTTAAGCCTGTTTTCATCTATATATTCTCCCTTCCTCTTTCTTACATCCTTGCAATTGTTTTGTTGTTAAAGAAACCAAATTGTTTGTCCTGTAGAATTTCTCACAGTCTGGATTTTATGGAGCACATCTCCTTCTTGTCATTTAATGTGTTCTTTCTCTTCTGTTCCTGTAAATTGGCAATTAGATCCAGATACTTGATCAGATTCAGGTTAGATTTTGGGAGAGGAAGACTACATAAGTGTTGTATACGTCTGTCAGGAGGTATATAATGTTTGGATGTCTATCTTCTTTGTGATGTTAGAAGCTAATGCTTGTCATTGTCTAGGTTTTTTAATTGCAACATGGTAATATTTAAGATCTATTATACTTTCTTCATTTATTAGCCATAATACTTACATAAAGAGAAATCTGCCTTCATCATCTGTTTGGTTACCCTAAGTATACTTCATGTAGAAAAACCAAGATAAAAACTTAGTTATTTTCCTTTATTTACCTGTTTTCAAAATAATGAATTGTTTCATAGACTCACCAAAAGGTGATCAAAAAAGCTTTTTCATTTTAATATCATTATGAACATATGGATTTAAATATATTTGATGTGTTTTGATCCATCGCACCTGATCTTTGATGAATTAGATGAGTCTCGGTCATACAAACCTAGTCGTCTGGGCATCTCCCTTGATTTGTGGTATGGCAGGATGTTTCCAGGTCATCTTGTGCATTTCCTGCTCTAGAACTGAAATTAGCCATTTCTTTAAGGAGCTCTGTTACTTTAGTGAAAATGGCATTTAGAGACCAGAGTTTGGTCACTGGGTATGTACCTCACTATTAGGTTGACTTTTGTTACCAGGCTAAAATGTTTGTATTTTTTTAAAGAAAATATATCATGAGTTCATATTGATACTTCTAATTCATATTCAGAGTTACAAGATTTTTATTTAACCTATTGATCTCCTTTAAAACATACCAAAGAATCATTTGTACTTGGAGGTCTGTTTGGCTGGATACAAGATCATTGGTATACATCTTCTTTGTCTTTCTAAAATATGCTATACTATTGTTTTTTGGCGTAAAGTGGTGCTTTCAGAAAATGTGGTGAAAATTTGATTCTCTTTCCCTAATCAATGACTTGGTCTTTTTGTCTGAATGCCCAAAGGTTTTTGTTTGTTTTTCTTTTTTCTTTAAAGTCTAGTTGTTTTGCTAGACTGTGTCTTGGTGTTAGCTGTTTTGGGTCAACTTTCCAAGATATGTATGTGCATTAAAAAAAAAAACAACTTTGGAGCTGGATGCAGTGACTTACGCCTGTAATCCCAGCACTTTGGGAGGCTGAGACGGGCTGATCACAAGGTCAGGAGTTTGAAACCAGCCTGACCAACATGGTGAAACCCGGTCTCTACTAAAAATAACAAAAATTAGCTGGGCATGGTGGCACATGCCTGTAATCCCAGCTACTCAGGAGGCTGAGACAGGAGAATCACTTGAACCTAGGAGGTGGAGGTTGCAGTGAGCCGAGATCACACCACTGCACTCCAGCCTGGGCGGCAAAAAAAAAAAAAAACAAACAACAACCAACTTTGGCCGGGTGCAGTGGCTCACACCTATAATCCCAGCACTTTGAGAGGCTGAGGCGAGCAGATCATCTGAGGTCAGGAATTCAAGACCAGCCTGGCCAACATGGAGAAATCCTATCCCTTCTAAAAATACAAAAATTAGCCAGGTGAGGTGGCGTGCACCTGTAGTAGTTCCAACTACTCAGGAGGCTGAGGCAGAAGAATCACTTGAACTTGGGAGACAGAGGTTGCGGTGAGCAGAGATTGCACCACTGTACTCCAGCCTGGGTGACAGAGCAAGACTCTGTCTCAAAAAAAAAGAAAAAAAAAATGTGGTAAATTTAGCTTTTTGGTTTAGCTTTAAAAAATAGCAGTTTCATTAAGATTAAGATATAATTTCATACCATAAAATTCACTCTTTAACGGTACAATTCAGGGATTTTTAGAGTAATCACAGAATTGT